>JAPEBW010000603.1:0-45464 GCA_027405785.1 Ophiocordyceps robertsii
TTTACTAAGAATTAAAGAGGTTATAATATAAATTCCTATAATAAAGGTTTTTAGCTATGTCTTGCTTTCTTTAGCTTTCCTCTATATAACCTAAGGTTTTTTACCTATAAAAAGGTTTTCCTTAGATAATAAAATGAAGAGGTTTTACTTAAAATTATATAATAAGTTTTTCCCTTTAAGAAAGATTAAAAGCTTTAAGTTTTTTCCTATAAAATAGGTTTTCTTAAGCTATAAACGAAAGAAGTTTTCCTTATTTAAAGGTTTTTTACTTTACTTTAGTTAGTATGTCTAAAGCGCACTTATATACTATAAGTACCTTTTAAGGGAGGCTATAAGGTTGTAAAATATACTCTCCTACTGCCTATAGGCTAAATACAGCATAAATAACACATAACATAAATACGCAGAAATATACATTTAATCCGTTATACAAATCTGCATACTATACATATTTCCTTGTATTATTCCACCTATATATAAGCAAGATATAAGCAGATTAGGAAGAGGTATGTATAGAGACTATATGCATAATCCGTGCTAAGTCGCTACGCCACCTCGTATTCCTTGTGGAATTAATCCCTAGGCTTATAAATACAATATTGACTTAATAATAGCTATTAGCCTACTATGCATAGCTGCGCTAAACAGGGGGCTCTTTTCTAAATCACTTAAGTTACTTATAGCTTGGGAATTGTCTATATAAGAAGGCCTTAGTCCCCCCTTTACCTTAAATAGATTATTAACCTTATATACACATATCTTACCTATTTCTTTACCTTTTCGCACACTCTTTATATCTCTATAATCCCCTTACTCGTAGCTATAAGCCTGCTCTCTTCTATACCCATTTGCTCCTTAATTATAAGACTACTTAGTAAATATACTTATAATATACTTTTTCTTAAATAAATAAATAAAAGTATTATATTTATTTCTTAATATAGTAGTAAATACGCTATAACTAAAAGTAGTAGTAGTAGTAGTAGTAGTAATAGTAGTAGTAGTAATAGTAGTAGTAATAGTAGTAGTAGTAGTAGTAGTAGTAGTAGTAGTAGTAGTAGTAGTAGTAGTAGTAGTAGTAGTAGTAATAGTAGTAATAGTAGTAGTAGTAGTTATAGTATAAGCCTCCTTAAAGCTTCCTTTAATTTTGGCCTCCTTAAGGCTTCTCTTAATTTTTTAGCTATATATAAACTAAAGGCTATTTTACCCTTTTATATATAGACCTTTTAAAAACCTCCGTTTTATTTAAGACTATTTATTATTCGTTGTTATTTATTAAACTATTTTTTATTGCCCTGCTTCTTTTAAATCACTTCTTATTATATATAGGCTATTTAATAGCTACTAAAATCATAAAATAAGAGCTTTACTACCTAGTTACTTATTACTGCTATTTATCTATAAGCTGATTATACGTTTAAAAGTTATAAGCCTAGATCTCTTTTACTTCGTATAAGAGAAAAATCAGTTCTTGCGGCACCTTTCTTTTATTACGCCCTTGCTAGTCAATTACGCCCTTTAAGAGTAAAAAACGCTCTCTTTATAGAAGCTTACCTATAAAAACACCTTTATTTACGCCGCCTTATTTACCCTTGTACCCTTTTACTAAAATAATAGAATTTATAAGCTCTTTAAAGGGAACCGCTTTTAATAGCCTTTTAAATTAAGAACGTTAGAATTTAATAATATAGAAATACGCTACTTCCTACGGAATTTAAGATTAAATCGATCTTTTAGTTAGCTTAAAAAAGCCCCTCTTATAGCTTTTTAAGGAACCTTTAACATTATATATAAATTCTTAAGCAGAGGAAATTACTAACCTTTTTATTAATAATTTAAAAACCTATAAGTTGCTTAACATAAGGTATTAAACTAATTTACAGAGCTATAAAGACTAGTAAAAGGCCTTTTTTACTTTAAAGCAATAAATTATAAAAAACATTGGAAATTATTATTTTATAATTATACATATTTATAATATTCTTACTAACCTTTTCCTATTATAAAGATAAGTATAGGCCTCTTTATAAAATAGGAAAAAAGAAGTCGTTACGAATTTTTAAAAGATTTTATCTTTACTAAATAAAACTAACCTAGCTACTTATATTAGAAACTAGTAAAAAGCCCTAACGGATATACAAAGACGCAGCTTTTAAAGGCACAAGGCCTACGCCTTATTAAAAGCTTTTTAAAGGCTATTTTTAGCCTTTATAGCTTCTTTACTAATTATTAAATTAAACGAATAGACGATAAAGTAAGATAAGATAATAATACGAAGTAAGAGACCTTTTAAAACGGCATTAAAATTTTAAAGATTTTCGAAAGGCAATAAGCTACGAAACTAACGAAGAAATCAAAATCTACCTTCTTTATTACTTTTTAAAGCTACTCTTCGAAAGACCCTTCTTCTTCTTAAGCTCTTTTATTGCTTTTTTGCCTTTATAAGAGAGGGTATTATTATATAGACTATTTTTATTTAAACAAAAAATTACGACTAAACGGCTAAAAACTAAATAAGAAAATCTAAAAAGCGATTAACAAATTTCTTACTATCTTTCGCAATAAAGCCTCCGTTAAAAACGCCCTGCGCAAGGCGAAGAAATATAAATCTGCTTTTATATATCTTTAATCAGATTTTAAATCCTTAGAAAACCCGAATTTAATAGATATATTAGTATAAGACGTGGCCGCAGCTAAAACAGCCCCTCTTACTATATTATAGGTACCCGTAGAAACGTACTTATTTAAAATCTTATTTATCTTTAATTGCGGATTAAATAGGTATATTTATAACGCTTTAGACCGCTTCTTAAATTATATACCGATAGAAGCCCTAGCTTTAGCAAGCTCCGGAGACTCCTTAATCTTTGATATAGCACTGTCTTTATAGGAATTTTAACCGGATTAATGTAGTTAAATAACGTTGCTTTTATACCGAATTTTTATACGAGAGTTACTTCCTTAGTAAAATTATAATAAGCAAAAATCCATAAAATCCCGTAATAAAGAGTATTTTTACACCTAATAAGGAGGTCTAAAAAACGCAGCTATTATATAATTAATATGTTATTTAATATAACGAAATTAAAGTAGCTTCTTTTTTACTTTAATTCTCTTTTTCTCTTTTTCTTTTTCTTTTTCTTTTTTACCCTCTTCCTTAAGGGAATAAAAAAAAACTTTTTATAACTACTTATTCCTTTCCTCTTTAGCTTTAGTATAAAGGACCAAGGCACCTTTATAAGTAGACGTTATAAAAAGCCCTTTTTAATAAGGGTATATCTATTTTTACGTCTTTTACTATCTCTTACTATAAGCCTTTAAGACTTAAGAAAGCAAAAAGAATGATATTATAAGGATAACTAGCTATAAACGCTACGAGGCCTTTTTATTAGATCTTTTATCATCTCTTTTTATTACTAGATTCTTATAATAAGAAAAAGGTTACGTTTTTTATTAAAGATGATTTTACTAACTTAATTTTCCTTTATACCCTTTTAAATTTAATATCGAAGGAGCTTTTAAACTACTTTACTAGCTTTTAAAGCCTTATAGTAAGGCAATTAAACTTTACTATTTGCAAAATTTATAAGAATAACGATAAAGCCTTATAAAAAGAATACTAGGAATTTATTATAGGATAAGAGATTATTAATAAACCTTTTTCCCTTTATATACTAGTTTAATACGGCTTTCCGGAGCGTGCTAATAGGGTAATTTTCTCTAAAGCCTATATTATACGAATTTCCTAAAATTTACTTATTATCTTTTAGCTAGAAATTTTAAAAACAGCTACTTTCTTTTATAATAAGACGCCTTTAAGGACCTTTAAAGGCCCTTAGACTTACCTTACCGAGAAACTATAAACTTAGCTTATAAAGATAAGTAAGGCAATTCCCCTTCTTTCCCTTAATTTTTCTATTTATATATACAGCTATAAAGCTTACCCGGTAATAGTAAAAGCTCTTAAGAATACCGGAAAAAGAGACTTTAAGCTTAAAGACTACTTAAAAGTCGGCTTCTTAGTTCGCTACGACTTTATTAATATCTATAAAGTTTTTATCCCTTCTTAATAAAAGGTTTAAAGTATATAAAACGTTACTTTTTATAAATAGTCTTTCTTTATAAAGACAGTACCTATAAAGGACCCCGTATTAGTTAAAGAATATATATTTTAACTAAATATTATAGATTATAATAATGCTATATATAACGATTTTTAAAGTTCTGAAATATAATCGTAAGACGCGATAAAAACAATAAAGTCGAATACTCTTATTTATACGCGGCTTCCGACTCTAAATTCCTTATCGGAACCTAGTGCTATAAATACGCAAAATAGACTATTAAAGAGCCCCGAAAAAGCGCTTTTAGATAATAATTTCCTCGACGAAAACATATTCTATAACATTTTTTAAATTAAGCTTTTAAGCCGCCCGCCCTAAAGTATTAATTTTAACGGCATAACTAAAATTCCCCCAGCGAAAAACACTTTAAAAAATATATAAGATTCTTAAGAGCCCTTTTTTAAGCTTTTCTAAGCTTTTTAATTTATAAGGAACTATATTGCTTTTACTATTTTAATACCCCCTTTCCTTATAGCTTCTATATATAATATAACGGGAGGGGTTGCCGTCGCACCAATAGATAAAAGTCCGCTAGTAACACCTAACGGTATTACTGCCCCTCACGCTAGCTTTATAAGGCGACCGCACTACTAGTCTTACGGGGCACCCCCCGCCTAGCTGCTAGTCACCTTATAACTATCCCCCCTTTATAGCAGCACGTCCTCGGGCTGCTAATTTAATTAACACGCTTCCGAGCGCTTGCCTATAGGCCCCGGTTCCCGTAGGCAGGGATACCCCAGCTAACGCGGGCTCCTAAGGCCTAGCGCGCCGCGCCCTTCGGCTAGTTAATATAGTCACCCGTAGGCCTAGCTGCCCGACGTCTTAATGCGCCTTAGGTCTTATGCCCCGCTACTGCCGCGCGCCCGTCACGTGCTTGCCCTATTAGCTTAACGTAGCCGAGCCGGTGCTATCCGTCGCCCGGTCTCGAACAGAGAGCTATAGTTAGGTGTTATAATTATAATATAACGGGAGGGGTTGCCGTTATACTAATAGATAAAAGTCCGCTAGTAACACCTAACGGTATTACTGCCCCTTACGCTAGCTTTATAAGGCGACCGCACTACTAGTCCTATAGGGCACCCCCCGCCTAGCTGCTAGCTACCTTATAGATAATTAGCTTTTTAAATTGCTTATAGTATAATTAACGTATAATAACTTTTATTTTAAGCTTATTAAGAATACTCCGGTATTCGCGAATTATAGCTTTACCCTTAAAGCTTATAGGTCTTTTTTACTTAAAGAAGTTATAGCTAAGAAAGCTATATTAAACTTTAAGTAGTTTATTAGCTTATACGGATTTATAAAATTAAAATTAAAATATATTACTAAGAAGATATCGTATTATAACGATAAGAAATAGTCTTTAAAACCTTCTTTATCTAAAAGCGATAAAGTATATCTTTAAATAAGAAATCTTAAGACTAATAGACTTAATAAGTCTTTAGATTATAAGAAGATAAGACCTTTTAAAGTTATAAAGAAAAGAAGAAAGGTTAATTATAAGTTAGAACTTTTAACTAGTTTACTTATATACCTTATTTTTTATATATCTTTACTAAAGCCGACTTTATAAGAAGCTAAAGTAGCTAAAAAGTTAGACTTAAAAGGAGTTAAAGAAAGCGAATATATAGTAAAGACTATACTTACTAAGAAAATAGAAAATTAAGAATACTTTTATTTAGTAAAGTAAAAGGACTATCTTAGTTTAGATAATACCTTAAAACTTATAAAGCACTTAAGAAATACTTTAAGAAACGTTAAGGATTTTAATCGATAAAACCCTTAAAAGGAAGTATTAGCTTCTTTAAGCTAGGATTTCTTTACTATCTTAAATAGTAAAAGTAAAAGGAAATCTAGATAAGATATTTCTTTAAAAAAGATCTATAAAGATAAAAGATTAGGATTTTCTTTAAAGAATTCTTAAGGTTACTCTCTTTAAAGTAGGATTTCTTTAAATATTATAGATAGTTTTTTAAAGGTTAAGAAGAACCTATAAGAAAAAGACGTTTATCTTTCTAAGTTTAAAAAGACCTTAAAGAGGGGAATATATAACGGAAACCTTATTTTATTAGTAATCCTTAATACTAAAAGTACTAATATCTAGTAAATTAAATACCGCTAAATATAAAAAAGTAATTAGTAAAGTAAATACTACTAGTAACGAGTTATAACTATTAAAGTAGATACTAGTAGTTATAAGGAGAGATAATATAGCTTAACGGTTAAAGACGGCTAGTATTAGCTATAAGCGGTATAGGTTAAACGCGCCTATATTTAGCTTAAGCTAGCTTTAGCTAGTAATAGAATTAGTATTAAATAAATCGACTTATACTTTATATAATTAACCGATACCTTATATAAAGTTATAGTAAGAGGCCTCCTTTTAAAAAAGGATAAAATCTCGTAAAAGGTTTTAAGATAAAGATATTTAGTCTTATAAGCTAGTTATAAGTAATAGAGCGTATATTACCTATAACTAGTAATAAAGATAGCGTAAGCTATTTCTATTAGCTTAAGAAGTAGTTTAGTAACTTTATAAGTTATACAAGGTATAAGTTATAGATTAGTATATAAAAGCATATAAAAGCATATAAAAGGAAAGTCTTTTAGTAGCCTTAAAAAGGTATAAAAAGAGGTCCTTCCTCCTCCTTCCCTTAACTCCTTTCCTTTTTTTCTTTTTTCTTTTCTAGCTAGTTTTAACATAAGAAATCCGTATAATAAGATACCCTTACCTTATTTAGTTTAGTAGTTAGCACTAAGTCTTCTTCTCTCTTTTTAGCTAGTAAATTTAAATTAAATAAATTAAGCTTTACTACTTAGTATATAAGAAATACTAAGGGTTCTGCGATACTAAGACTAAACTATAAACGTAGATATTAAAGTATAGGATCTATAGCTTATTATATAAGCGGCGTTATATATATATATTAAAGTCTTTTTTATTAAGGAGCCTTTAACCCCCTTATTTAATAAGATAGACCCGCCCGCTATAATAAAGGCAGGTGTTCCCTTTATAGTATACCCGTCTTTCTTACTAGCGCCTTTTAAAGCGCTAAGTTTAAAGGATTAAGTAGGCTTAAGCGCTTAAGTAGTAAGGATCTTTAAAGATAAAGGCTTTTAGCGTCTTTAAGATAGGCTAGCTTCTTAAGACTGTATATATAAAAGCGTATAACGCGCTATAAAGTCCGGCATATATTCTTAAGACTTAAAGCTGCGATTAAAAGTATAAGTAGCGGACTGCTATATTAACTTAAGGGGGCACCTCCGTTAAAAGGGTAAGTTATAGGTGCCGGGCGCTTCTTATATAATAGAAGCTAATAAAAAGGACGCTTTACTAAAAGAAAAGTAAAGGAATAAGCTTTAAAAGAAGTTAATATAGCTAGTTTATAACTTTAATATCGTTAGCTACCTTAGCTAGTAAGGTATAGTAGTAAGTCTTATTAAAGACTTTTATTAGCCTTTTATATAGTATTATATCCACCGCTTTTTTTATAACTATAATATCGTTAGCTACCTTAGCTAGTAAGGTATAGTGGTAAGTCTTATTAAAGACTTTTATTAGCCTTTTATATAGTATTATATCCACCGCTTTTTTTATAACTATAATATCTACGGCTATATAAAGATTTAGTAGGCGCTTTATAAAGGGCTTTTTAAGTAGCTACTAATCTTAAACCGGTTTTAAGTATATATTTAAATAGATTTTATAACGGACTTTTTGCTTATATTAAAGGGGAATCGCTATATATAAGTTATTAAGGACCGCTTTAATAAAAAAAGTAGTACTTAAGCTAATACTCTTTATAAAAGCGGAGGTATATATAAAACGCTTCTTTTAGTACTAAGCGCGGATATATAGCTAGCTTACCTTAATTATAAGTAATAAAGGCTTAAACTAAATAAAGCGCTTTTAGTAATACTTTTATAAGCTACTTTAAGTTACTTAGCTACTTAGCTTTATATATTACCTATAAACTAACAAGGACTTAAAAAGCGTTAATTAAAAGGTATAAGCTTACTTATAAGTTATAGTAGCTTAATACTAAGTAAACTAAGACTGCTAGCTCTTAGCCGTATAGCTTACCTTAAATAGTAAGCCTTAAGCGTTTATTAATATAACCCCTTTCTTTATATTATATAGCTTTAAACCCCCCTCCTTAATACTTTAAGCAGTAAATATAGTAGCGGAATAGCACTTAACTACCTCGCTAAAGGCTTAAGCTACTTGCTTTATTTAAAAACTTAAGGAGACTATAAGGATAATACTAATAGTATAAGCTAACTAAGTGCGGGGAATGCGCTAAGTAAGAAGCCCCGCTTTTAGTCCTAACTTAATAAGTAGTTAACGGGCCCTTATAATTAAAGCTAAAAGACTCTCCTTTTTATAAGCTTTAGTCTTATAATAAAGTAAGTAGCTAAGCAATACTATAACTTATCGTACTATTTACTATCTTTACTACTTAATTAATAGTATTATAAGACTATCTTAATATAATTTTTAAAGCTTCTCTTTTTTAATTACTTAGTAAAGATAGTATTAGTAAAAAGATCGTAAAGCGGTGCTAAACCGGTATAGTAAAGCTAATATAACTTTAATTAAGGCTTATAAGTACAAGAGATTTATTTAGATAACGAATCCGACTAAATACCCTTTACACTTAAGATAATAAAAGTGCTATTAAAAATATCTTTAATAATAAGTGCTTAGTCCTTACTACCTTAAGAAAAATAAAGGGCCCTTTAAGCTTATATTAAGGAATAAAAAGAGACTTAATAGTTATAAGCGCGTATTATATAGCTTAAAAAGGAAATATAAGAAAAAGGAGGTTTACTTTTTAACTAATCGAAAAGATATTACTAATTAGACTCCTTTAATTTAATAGCTAGTTAAAGTAGTAAAGTAAAGCTTAAAAACATTACTTAGTTAGCTTAACTAACTAATTCTTAAAAACGACTTAACTAGCTTTATAACTTAAAAAATACGTTTAAAGCTATACTTTAATAATTCCGCTAAGATAACGTTAAAATCCTATTTATAGTACATTATATATATACTAACTATAAAGCGAGATAGCACTAATACCTTAAGGAATAGCCGCCGATTAATTAAGAATAATATAGCGTAAGCTAAATCTATTTTAAGGAATAGATACTTATACTTATTAAGGATATAGTAAATAAAGAAATACTTTTAGTAATATAGCTAAAAAAACGCTTAATAGTAAGATATATAGTTTTTATTAAAGTTTAGCTTTTACTTTAACTTTATTAAACGATATTTTAAGTAGCTATTAAAGTAAATATAGTTATTAAAGTTCTTTACTAAGTTATAATTAAAGCTTTAAGAGTAAACTAACCTTTATTTAATACTTATTTATAAGTATAGTAAAGAAGAACTAGTCTAAGTAGCTTAATGCTATTAAGGTGCTATAGATAGTAAGGAACGCCGTTTAAGCATAAGCTTTAAATTAAGATAGCGCGGAATAAGTTTAAGATCCTTTAAGTAAGGAAATTCTTCTTATAAAAGATACTATAGTAAATAGCAATTAAGAGGTTTTCGCTATTAAGGCACTACTAATATATTAACGATAATAAAAGGAGACTAATATATAAATACCCTTTAACGTAGCCGCGGCTAAGGTTATAAAAGAAGGCGAGGCTAAAGC
Organism: Ophiocordyceps robertsii; assembly: GCA_027405785.1. Classification (NCBI taxonomy): domain Eukaryota; kingdom Fungi; phylum Ascomycota; class Sordariomycetes; order Hypocreales; family Ophiocordycipitaceae; genus Ophiocordyceps; species Ophiocordyceps robertsii. The sequence goes on from JAPEBW010000603.1 coordinate 9,791, forward strand.
TAAGGCTTATCTTAAAACTAAAGGGTTATTTATTTTAAATATAATAAGCTAAGTTACTATATAAATAAGTATACCTTAGCTTTAACTATAAATACCTTAGCGAATACCTTATATATTAAAGCCGCTTTATAAGGAAATGCTTAAAGGCTAAAGTAAACGCTTCTCCTTTAGCTATATTAATACTTTAAAAGGAGCTATTATAAACTCCTATAATATAAAAAGACAGTCTCGCGATACTACTAATTAAGTAATAAAGATAGTAAATAGTATAATAAGTTATAGTATTACTTAGCTGCTTACTTTATTATAAGACTAAAGCTTATAAAAAGGAGAGTTTCTTAGCTTTAGTCGCGGGGGCTTATTAACTACTTATTAAGTTAGGACTAAAAGCAAGGCTTCTTACTTAGCGCATTCCCCGCACTTAGTTAGCTTATACTATTAGTACTATTCTTATAATTATCCCCCCTTTATAATAAACGCTCTTAGCTATTTAATTAAGAGTATATTAAATATACTATTATAAGAAGTTTATTAATATAAAGTTATAGTTATATCCTTAGTTAGTATTACTATATAAGTACGCGCAATTAAAATATAGTAGTATATACGCTTAGTAATCGCATATAATTAAATATAGCGTTAAATACGCGGGGTTATATATAAAGTTATAGTAATATTAATTGCCCTTAAGTAATTATAAGTATTACGCCCGTATATTAGTAGTAATATACTAGTTAAAAGTTTATTATACTTATTCTTATACTTTTTGTTTTTCTTCCTTTCTTTAACTTTTTTATAATTATTTACTATTAAGTTCTTTATACCTTTTCGCTCCTTATTTAATATATATTCTATACCTTTTTATTATCGCTAATATACCTTATACTTTAAAGCCACGCTTAATTAATAAGTACGCCGATTTCCTACGTTAGATATAGTATTAACACTTAAGGGGTTTGCCCTTAAAGCGTTATAGTTATAATTAAGGTTCTCCTTAAGTCCTTAACTCTCCTTTAGCCGGAAAGGCCGGCACTAATACTAAGAAAGGTTAAGCTAAGGAGACGCTTAGCTTGCTATTACTTTATAATAAAGGAGTATCTCTTAAAGAAGTGCTTATACCTAACCCTACGCCTATCCTTAAGGATAAGGCTATTAATATACTTACTAATAATTAATAAGTATAAAGTAAGTCCTTTATCCTTAGTATTAATAGTGCTAATAATAATACTACTCCTTAAAAGTAGTAGTAGTAATAAGACCGATTAGGCCTTAAGATACTAGTAATACCTAGCCGCGATACTCTGCTTATTACGCCTCCTCTTAAGGGAGAGTAGCTTAATATAATAAGTAGTAGCGATAGCGATAGTAATAATAATACTTAAATTAATATAGGTAATAGTAAAGCTAACGTCCTTATTATTTTATAGGCGAAATATATATAGTTTAAGGCTAAAGCTCGCGCTATCGATATTAATAGCATAATGCTTACTAAACTTTAGTATATATATTATTTCCGCACCGCTATTATAGCTTATAAGGCATTTAAGCTAAAGCTTATTAAAGTTATAAAGATTAAGTATATTTTCTTTAGCGTTACTTTATTAAGGTATAAGTAGTACTATTAGTATATAGCTACTTATAATTAAGTATATTATTAATTAACTATAACTATTAATTAAATTCGTTATTACTATTTATTAGTTAATTGTTATATAAGCAGCTATACTTATAGCTAGCGACCGTGCCGATATAGTCGCCGTGCTTAATTATATTTAAGAGCTTAATATACTTAACGTTAATAATACCGACTTTAAGGATAATAATAGCGATAATAACGCCTTTATATTTAGCGAGGAGGCTTACCGCTATCTCGCTTAAACGGCTTAGTATCTTTACGAGGCGTTTAATATTACTAAGATAACTTATTAAAAGGAGAACGGTATTATAAATACTAAGAAGAATATAATAGTAATTAATATACGATTAATATACTAACTATTAGCTAACGATCTTTTAGTTTAAATATAGCGACTATCGCACGCTTATCGATAGGTAGCGCGAGCTACTTACCCGGTTAACCCCGGCGCCGCCCTTTAGTATTAATATAGCTAGTCCGGAGTACTAAACTTAAGAAGTATAGTTAAAACTCCGGCTACTTATAAGCAATATAAGCTATACGTCTTAGCGATATACCTTACTTATTATAAAGGCGGAGGTAAGTGCTATACTAATTAAGATATAGCTAATAAAGGAAAGGGGAATACCGATATTTCCCTTCTTAATTAATATAAATAAGGGGACTATTTAGTAAGTTCCCGCGATGCCGGTAAAGTATTAGTATAAGTAAAGGATAGTTTAAGTTTATCTTTTCTTTTCTTTTATCTTTCTTTTATCTCTTTTTTATTAATAACGTAAAGTAATAATAACTTAGCTTATAGTTTCTTTCCTTTATTATTATCGTTTTAAAAAGGACTTAGCTTAGCTTTATATTTTCTTTTAGTTATTTACTCTCGCTTGCTTTTCTTCCCCGTTTTATATCTTACTAATTTATAAATAGTTACCTTAACCGGGGATATAGTTAATTAGTAGTAAATTAGTATTAAGTTAATAAGGAATTATAACTTAATAAGTAAGTTATCCTTATACCCTTAGCATCTTAGCTTTTACTTAGTTTTACGTTTTTTCTTTTTCTTAGTAAAGTTAATAAAGTATTCGCTAATAAGTGCTTAGCTATTTACTATATCCTTAGCGTTAACTTACTAGTTATACTTTACTAGCTATCTTTTTTACTTAATTAAGAAAAAGGTATTACCTTTAACGCGTTTCTTATTTAGTACTTTTTAAACTTTTTATTCGCTTTCTTTATCTTAAAGGTTAGGTATCGTTAATAGTTTAGCGCCTCCTTAATTGCTTAGCCTTTCCTTTTAAGGTTTTAATAAGCTAATATAAAATATATTATATATACGTAAGTACTTATTTAGGAGAGCTAAATAATAAGCTTATTTCTTAATAGCTTATAGTACTTAAAAAGGCCCGATATACTTAAGAGATAGCTTCTTCTTCTTATCCTTAAAGTATAAATTCTTTATAGAGAGTATAATAAGGTTACTAACTTTAAGTAAAAGTAGTTAGTGCTTAAGGTTATAATACTTCGCTTATACTTTAGTAGCCTTTTGCTAGTATTCCTTAAGTCGTTATTATAAAGTTTTTAGCTTATTAATTCTTACTCTTACTTTAAGTATCTTCCTCTTTTTAACGTTATCCTTAACGTTAATATAAAAGTTTAGCTAGTAGCTAAAAAGAGCCTTATTAAAGGATAGCTTAGTAGTAGTATTAATTGCGTTATTATATATAAATTATACTACTTAAAGAAAGGACGCTTAGTTTATTTATTTTAAATTTATAAAGCATCTTAAGTAGTAGTGCACTACTTAATTTATACGCTCTATTTACTTATTAGTTTAAGGGTAAAATGCTATTAATAGCTTATATTTTACTTAAAAAATAAAATATAAGTTTAACTAAAACTTACTACTAAATAGTAATCCTTTATTTATAACTACGCCTTTAAAGGGCCTATATACTAACTTAACCTTATAATAAAATACCCTTACTAGCTTAAGCGCGTTTATTATCTTAAAATATAAAATAAAGAGGTAGTACTTAATATATTAGTCTACGACTATTAGTATTGCGTTAACTTCTCGCCCCTTATATTTTACTTTTAGCAGACTTATAGTAAAGTCTATTAATAGTTCTTCTTATAATCGCATAGGGTATAGTAATAATTATATAGCGTTATAAAAGCGATGCCTCCTTAATATAGCGCCTTAATATACTAAGTATTCTTAGATATATTTATTAATATCCCTTACTATATTCTCTTAATAGAAATTTCTTAATAGTAATTTACCTATTTATTAGCCTCCGAAGTATCTTATTAATAAGTCGTTATAGTAAAGTTATATTAACTCTTACTATAAGGCAGTATTAAAAGGTACTACGATTCGTCCTTTTTATAGCAATAATTTATTTAGTCGTAATAACTAAAAATACTTCTTTTTTAAAAAGTCTTTTATCGCTTTTCGTTAAGCAATTACTATATCTTTACTTTAAGTACGTTTTAGCAATTTTAGTAAAGTATTTAAAACTTCTATAGCATATATTAAAAGGCTATAAGCTATATCTCTTATAGTCTTTCTTAAGAGTAGCTATTTATAACTAGCTCTCTCTTTAGCTTATATAGCTAGCTACTTACGGTCCGCTCTTAAGTTAGTAGTAGTTCGCTATATAAAAGCTTATATATTTTCCTTATATAAAGGCAACTTACTACGCTTATACCGGCTTAAAGTTAGGCTTTCTTTTACTTATAAAGACTTCTTATTATCCCTTTACGAATTATTAATAATTATATAATTTATCAGTGCTAGCTTTAACTAAAGCTTTAATAGTAACTTTATAGATAAAAGCTTCTCGCTCTTATATTTAAGTATCCTTAACGGTATATTAGCCGGGTTTAATTTCCCTACTTTATACTTAATCGTAAAGTCGAATAGCGCTAAGTATATATATTATCGTGCTTATCTCCGATTAAAGGAGGTTTAGCGTATAAACGTCTAAAGGTTAAAATAGTTAGATAAGACCTTTACTTATTACGCGGCTCCTTTAATATAATATCGCTAGTATTTAAATAACTTTATAATAGTAAATAGTTCTTAGTCTAAGACTTTATAGTTTAACTTAACCTTAGTAAACTTTCTTAACTAAAATATAATTAAATAGTAGTAACCCTTATCGTTAAGCTAGGATAAAATGCCCGCTATTATATATTATAATATATCGGTTTTAATTTAAGTATACCTCTTTAAGTTATAGTATTAAAGTAAAGGTATATTAGTAAATAAGTCCTTTAAGGACTAAAACGCTATAAATTCGGTCGCGTTTAAGTTTACTTTCCTTAGCTTCTTACTATTACTACTACCTTTTAGTAGTATAGTAAAAGGTATTACTATATAGGAGTAGCGGTAGATAAAATAATAGTAATAGTTATAGAACTTAAAGAAGACTTAAATATCTTAATAAGTATTAAGTACTAGCTATTTAGCGATTGCTTTTACTTATTAAGGATTTACTAATATCTTATTAACTTATAAAATAAAACTAAGGAACTTAATTAATTACTAATAAAATATATATTTAGATAGCTTTACGAATAGTTATACCGCGCGTAGCCTTTTTATAACTTATTAAAGGTATTTAGTATATTCCTCTTTTATTTATAAGAAGATAAGGATATTATTAAGATATACTATATAAATAGTATCGATAAGGCCTTTTAACGCTAAATTAATATAGCTTTAAAAGGTAGCTAAAGCGTTAGTTAAGCTAAATAGTATAATAAGGTATTAAAAGTATTTATAGTATAATCGGAAAGCTATCTTTTACTTATCGCCTTCTTTTATATAAATATACTAGTATACGTTTTAAATATTAATCTTAAAAAAGAATTTAGCTCCTTAATAGCGGTTAAGGATCTTTAAAATAAAAGGTAAAAAGTACTAATTCTTTTACGTAACGCGGTTAAGTCCTTAGTAGTTTATATAAAGACGAAAGCTACTATCTTTCTTTAGGATAAAAAGAATTAGTACGCTTACTAAGCTTTATAATTCTTAAATAATACTACGTCTTATAAAGTTATTAATCTAGTCCCTTAATACTTATAATTTATTATAAGATAGAGGGTCGATCGGTTTAAAGGGTAGTTCTATACTAAAAGTTAAGTTAATTATATAATCTATTCCTTTCTTAATCGGTAATAAGTTAAACTTATTTACCGAGAATATATCTTTAAATCGGTATAAAGTTAGTAGTATCTTAGTTTATTCTCTCTCCGGAATCCCTTTATCGTTATCTTTATTTAGCAACGGAATTAGCTTTAGGTCGGTAGCGATTATATAGATATAGGCCTCGTTCCGGCAATCCCTTATGAATTTTTATAGACTTTATAAGGTGCCGCTACCGATTTAGTGCTTAAACTACTATTGCTTTTTCTATAAAATAATATAGATTTTTTTTATTTATAATTGCTATAGTTAACTATAAAATTAAAATATAGTTATTTAGCGTTAACTTATTAATACTAATATAGTACTAAGTAATTATCTTTTCGGTACCTCTTATATTAATAATTCTTATTAAAACCTCTTAAACCTTATAGTTATTTACCCGACTATCGCTTAGTCTTAAGAGCTTAGGATATAATAGTAAGACTTATAATAAGCCTTATTAACGTGCGAAATATACGTTTACTAAGTTTACTATACTATAAGTATCTAGGTATACTTTTATATTAGTAGGGTTTCGCCTTAGTAGTACTATAGGAGTTTATAATAGCTCCCCTTAAGGTATTAACGTAGCCGGAGGAGAGGCGTTTACTTTAGCCTTTAAGCGTTTCCTTATAAAGCGGCTTTAATATATAAGGTATTTACTAAGGTATCTATAGTTAAAGCTAAAGTATACTTATTTATATAGTAACTTAGCTTATTATATTTAAAATAAATAACCCCTTAGTTTTAAGATAAGCCTTAGCCTTAGCCTCGCCTTTTTCTACGACCTTAGCCGCGGCTATATTAAAGGGTATCTAAATATAAGTCTCCCCTTATTATTATCGAGGTATTAGTAGTGCCTTAATAGTAAGAACCTCTTAACTACTAATTGCTATAGCTTCTCTTACGGTAAGAATTTCCTTAGTAAGAGGATCTTAAACTTATTCCGCGCTATCTTAATTTAAAGCTTACGCTTAAATAGCATTTCTTACTATTTATAGCGTCTTAATAACATTAAGCTACTTAAACTAGTTCTTCTTTATTATACTTATAAATAAGTATCGAATAAAGGTTAAGTTACTTTTAAAGCTTTAGTTATAACTTAGCGAAGAACCTTAATAACTATATTTACTTTAATAGCCGCTTAAAATACTATTTAATAGAGTTAAGGTAAAGGCTAAACTTTAGTAAAGACTATATATCTTACTACTAAGCGTTTTTTAGCTACGTTACTAAGAGTATTTTTCTATTTACTATATCCTTAATAAGTATAAGTATCTATTTCTTAAAATAGATCTAGCTTACGCTATATTATTCTTAATTAATCGGCGGTTATTTTGTAAGGTATTAGCGCTATCTCGCTTTATAGTCGGTATAAATATAATCTACTTTAAATAGGATTTTAATATCGTCTTAGCGGAATCGTTAGGGTATAGCTTTAAACGTATCCTCTAAGTTATAGAGCTAGTTAAGTCGTTTCCGAGAATTAGTTAGTTAAGCTAACTAAGTAATCTTTTTAAGCTTTACCTCGCTACCTTAATTAGCTACTAAATTAAGAGAGTCCGATTAATAACGCCTGTTTAATTAGTTAAGGAGTAAGCCTCCTTTTTCTTATATTTCTTCTTTAAGCTATATAATACGCTCCTATAACTATTAAGTCTCCTTTAGTTCCTTAATATAGCTTTAAAGGGGCTTCTATATTTTTCGAAGTAGCGGGGACTAAGCACTTACTAATAAAGATATTCTTAATAGTACTTTTATTATCTTAAGTATAGAGGGTATTTAGTCGGATTCGTTATTTAAATAAATCTCTTATATTTATAAGCCTTAATTAAGGTTATATTAGCTTCGCCGCGCCGGTTTAGCACCGCTTTACGATCTTATCGCTAATACTATCTTTACTAAGTAATTTAAAAAAGAAGCTTTAGAAATTATAAGGAGATAGTCTCGCGATACTACTAATTAAGTAGTAAAGATAGTAGATAGTACGATAGGTTATAGTATTGCTTAGCTGCTTACTTAATTATAAGACTAAAGCTTATAAAAAGGAGAGTCTCTTAGCTTTAATCGCGGGGGCTTATCGACTACTTATTAAGTTAAGACCGAAAGCGGGGCTTCTTACTTAGCGCATTCCCCGCACTTAGTTAGCCTATACTATTAGTACTATTCTTATATATAATACTATTAAGGCAAAACCTTATTAATATAAAAGTATACTTAAATACTTATAGTATAATAAACTTAGTAAATATATATTTCGCACGCTAAGAAGGCTTACTATAAGTCTTATTATTATATTTAAAGCTTTTAAGACTAAGCGATAAATAGGTAAATAACTATAAGGTTAAGGAGGTTTTAGTAAGAATTATTAATATAAAAGGCACTAAAAAGATAATTACTTAGTACTATATTAATATTAATAAGTTTATGCTAAATAACTATATACTAATCTTATAAATAACTATAGCAATTACGGATAAGAATATCTATATTATTTTATAGAAGAAGTAATAATAGTTTAAGCACTAAACCGGTAGCGGTACTTTATAAAGTCTATAAAAATCGATAAGGGATTGCCGGAACGAGGCCTATATTTATATAATCGCTACTAACTTTATGCTAAACCCATTACGAAATAAGAATAATAATAAAGGAATTTTAAAGAGAGAATAGACCGAGATATTACTAGCTTTATACTAATTTAAAGATATATTCTTAGTTAATAAGTCTAACTTATTACTTATTAAGAAAAAAATAAATTATATAATTAACTTAACTTTTAGTATAAAACCTCCCTTTAAACTAATTTACCCTTTATCCCGCAACGAATTATAAGTATTAAGGGGCTAAATTAATAACTTTATAAGATATAGTATTATCCGGGAGTTATAAAGCTTAGTAAGTATATTAATTCTTTTTATCTTAAAGAAAGATAGTAGCCTTTATCTTTATATAAACTACTAGGAACTTAACTGTATTATATAGAAAAATTAGTACTTTTTACTTTTTATTTTAAAAATCCTTAACTATTATTAAGGAGCTAAATTGTTTTTAAAGATTAATATTTAAAACGTATACTAGTATATCTATATAAAAGAAGGCGACAAGTAAAAGATAGCTATTTAATTACGCTATAGATACTTTAAATACCTTATTATACTATTTAGCTTAATTAACGCTTTAGCTACTTTTTAAATTTCTATTAATTAAGCGTTAAAAGACTTTATTAATACTATTTATATAATATTTCTTAATAGAATTCCTATCTTTTTATAAATAAAAGAATAATATACTAAATACCTTTAAAAAGTTTAAAAGAGGCTATATATAACGTAATTATTTATAAAGCTATTAATATATATATTTTATTAGTAATTAATTAAGTTCCTTAGTTTTATTTTATTTATTAATAAGGTATTAATAAGTCTTTAATAAGTAAAAGTAATTACGAAATAGCTAGTACTTAATACTTATCGAGATATTTAAGTTTTCCTTAAGTTCTATAACTACTATTATCGTTTTATTTACCGCTACTTTAATATAATAATACCTCTTACTATACTACTAAAAGGTAGTAATAATAGTAAAAAGCTAAAGAAAGTAGACCTAAACGTAACCGAAATTTATAGCGTTTTAGTTCTTAAAGAATATATTTATTAATATACTTTTACTTTAATACTATAACTTAAAGAGGTATACTTAAAATAAAATTTATAAATTATAATATATAATATTAAGTATTCTATCCTAGCTTAATAATAAAGGTCGCTACTATTTAATTATATTTTAATTAAAAAAGTTTACTAAGGCTAAGTTTAATTATAAAGTCCTAAACTAAGACCTATTTACTATTATAAAGTTATTTAAATACTAGTAATACTATATTAAAGGAGCCGCGTAATAAGTAAAGGTCTTATCTAACTACTTTAACCTTTAAACTTTTATATATTAAACCTATTTTAATTATACATAAGTATAATAGTATATATACTTAATACTATTTAACTTTACGATTAAATATAAGGTAAGGAAGTTAAACCCGGCTAACGTACTATTAAGAATGCTTAAATATAAGGGCGAGAAGCCTTTATTTATAAAGTTACTATTAAAGCTTAAGTTAAAGCTAGTACTAATAAATTATATAACTACTAATAATATATAAAGGGATAATAAGAAGTCTTTATAAGTAAAAGAAAGCTTAACTTTAAGCTAGTATAAGCGTAGCGAGTTGCTTTTATATAAGGAAAATATATAAGCTCTTATATAGCAAACTACTACTAACTTAAAAGCGGAATTTAAGTAACTAGCTATATAGGTTAAAAAGAGAGCTAATTTTAAATAGCTACTTTTAATAAAGACTATAAGAAATATAGCTTATAGCCTCTTAGTATATACCGTAAAAGTTCTTAATATTTTACTAAAACTACTAAAACGTACTTAAAGCGAAGATATAGTAATTACTTAATAAAAACGACTAAAAACGTCTTAAAAAAGAAATATCCTTAGTTATTACGACTAAATAGATTATTGTTATAAAAGGGATAAATCGTAGTACTTTTTAATACTACCTTATAGTAAGAGTTAATATAACTTTATTATAATAACTTATTAGTAAGATACTTTAAAGGCTAATAAATAAGTAAATTACTATTAAGGAATTTTTATTAAGAAAATATAGTAAGGGATATTAATTAATATATTTAAAAATACTTAATATATTAAGGCGCCGTATTAAGGAGGTATCGCTCTTATAGCGCTATATAATTATTACTATACTTTATATAATTATAAAAAGAACTATTAATAGACTTTATTATATGTTTACTAAACGTATAATATAAAGGACGAGAAGTTAACGTAATACTAATAATCGTAAACCGATATATTAAGTACTACTTCTTTATTTAGTATTTTAAGATAATAGTCGCGCTTAAGCTAGTAAAGGCATTTTATTATAATATTAAGTTAGTATATAAGCCTTTAAAGGGCGTAGTTAAAAATAAAGGATTATTATTTACTAATAAGTTTTAGTTAAACCTATATTTTATTTTATAAGTAAGATATAAGTTATTAATAGCGTTTTACCTTTAAACGAATAAGTAAACGGAACGTATAAATTAAGTAGTATACTACTACTTATAATACTTTATAAATTTAAAATAGATAAACTAAGCGTTCTTTCTTTAAGTCGTATAATTTATATATAATAACGCAATTAATACTATTACTAAGCTATTCTTTAATAAGGCCCTTTTTAGCTATTAGCTAAACTTTTAAATTAACGTTATAGACAATATTATAAAAAAAGAGGTGCTTAAAGTAAGAATAAGAATTAATAAGCTAAAAACTTTATAATAATAACTTAATAAATACTAATAAAAAGCTATTAAAGCGTAAGTAAAGTACTATAACTTTAAGCACTAACTACCTTTACTTAAAGTTAGTAACTTTATTACGCTCTCTATAAAAGATTTACGCCTTAAAGATAAAAAGAAGAAGCTATCTTTTAAGTATATCGGACTTTTTTAAGTACTATAAGCTATTAAAAAGTAAGCTTATTATTTAGCTCTTTTAAATAAGTACTTTTATATATATAATATATTTTATATTAGCTTATTAAAACTTTTAAAAGAAACGTTAAGTAACTAAAAAGGCGCTAAACCGTTAATAATACTTAACCTTAAAGATAAAGAAAGCGAATAAAAAGTTTAAGAAGTGCTAAATAAGAAATATATTAAAGGCAATACCTTTTTCTTAGTTAAGTAAAACAAATAGCTAGTAAAGTATAATTAATAGGTTAACGCTAAGAATATAGCGAATAGCTAAGCACTTATTAGTAAATACTTACTAACTTTACTAAGAAAAAGAAAAAAGTAAAACTAAGTAAAGGCTAGGACGCTAAAAGTATAAGAATAACTTACTTATTAAGTTACGATTCCTTACTAACTTAATACTAAATTACTACTAATTAACTATATCTTTACTTAAAGTAACTATTTATAAATTAGTAAAATATAAAATAAGGAAGAAAAGTAAGTAAGAGTAAATAAGTAAAAGAAAATATAAAGCTAAGCTAAGTCCTCCTTAAAATAATAATAATAAAAGAAAGAAACTATAAGCTAAGCTATTACTACTTTATATTATTAATAAAGGAGAAATAAAAGAAAGATAAAAGAAAAGATAAACTTTAACCGTTCTTTACTTATATTAACGCTTTACTAATATTGCGGGAACTTACTAAATAGTCCCTTTATTTATATCGGTTTAAAAAGAAAACGTTAATATCCCCCTCTTCTTTATTAACTATATCTTAATTAATATAACACTTACCTCCGCCTTTATAATAAGTAAGGCATATTACTAAGATATATAGCTTATATTGCCTATAAGTAGCCGGAGTTTTAACTATACTTCTTAAGTATAGTACTCCGGACTAGCTATATTAATACTAAAAGGCAGCGCTAAGGTTAACTAAGTTAGTAGCTCGCGCCGCTTATTAATAAGTATATAATAGTCGCTATACTAAGATTAAGAGATTGTTAGCTAAACGCTAAGATATTAATCGTATATTAATTACTATTATATTCTTCTTAATACTTATAATACCGTTCTCCTTTTAAAAGGTTAACTTAGCGATATTAAACGCCTTATAAAGATATTAAGCTATAATAATAAGATAGTAGCGAGCCTCCTTACTAAATATAAAGGCGTTATTATCGCTATTATTATCCTTAAAGTTAGTATTATTAACGTTAAGTATATTAAGCTCCTAAATATAATAAAGTATAGCAATTATATTAATATAGTCGCTAGCTATAAGTATAGCCGCTTATAAAATAATTAGCTAATAAATAGCGATTACGAATTTAATTAATAATTATACTTAATTAATAATATACTTAATTATAAGTAGCTATATACTAATAATATTACTCGCACCTTATAAAAGTAATACTAAAAAATATATACTTAATCTTTATAACCTTATTAAGCTTTGGCTTAAATACTTTATAAGCTATAATAGCAATACGAAAATAATATATATATTAAAGTTTAGTAAGTATTATACTATTAATATAAATAGCGCGGGCTTTAGCCTTAAACAATATATATTTTACTTATAAAATAATAAAGATATTAGCCTTACTATTACTTATATTAATATTAAGTATTATTATCGCTATTACTATTACTATTGCTTATTATATTAAGCTACTCTCCTTTAAAAGGAGGCGTAATAAGCAGAGCGTTGCGGCTAAGTATTATTAATATCTTAAAGCTTAATCGGTTTTATTACTACTACTTTAAAAGAGTAGTATTATTATTAGTATTACCGGTACTAAAAGTAAAAAACTTACCTTATACTTACTAATTATTAATAAGTATATTAGTTACTATATCCTTAAGGATAAGCGTAAAGTTAGGTATAAGTACTTTTTTAAGAGGTGCTTTTTTATTATAAGGTAGTAATAAGCTAAGCGTCTTTTTAGCTTAACCTCTCTTAGTACTAGTACCGGCTTTTCCGGCTAAAAGAGAGTTAAGGACTTAAGGAGAACCTTAATCGCGACTATAACGCTTTAAAAGCAAACTCCTTAAGAGTTAATACTATATTTAATATAAGAAATCGGGGCGCTTATTAATTAAGCGCTGCTTTAAAGTATAAGGTATATTAATAATAATAAAGAGGTATAGAATATATATTAAATAAGGAGCGAAAAGGTATAGAAAACTTAATAGTAAAATAATTATAAAAGAGTTAAAAAAAGGAAGAAAAATAAAAAAGGCGGGGATAAGTATAATAAACTTTTAACTAGTATATTACTACTAATATATAAGCGTAATACTTATAATTACTTAAAGGCAATTAACGTTATTATAACCTTATATATAACCTTATATATTTAATATTATATTTAATTATATATAACTACTAAGCGTATATACTATTATATTTTAATTATACGTACTTATATAGCAATACTAACTAAAGATATAACTATAACTTTATATTATTAAAATTTTTATAAATAGTATACTTAATATACTTTTAACTAAATAGCTAAAGGCGTTTATTATAAAGGGGGAATAATTATAAGAATAGCACTAATAGTATAAGCTAACTAAGTATAGGAAATATACTAAGTAAGAAGACCCGCTTTTAGTCTTAACTTAATAGGTAGTTAACGGGCCCTTGCGATTAAAGCTAAGAGACTTTTCTTTTTATAAGCTTTAGTTTTATAATATAGTAAGTAAGTAAGAAATACTATAACTTATCGTATTATTTACTATCTTTACTACTTAATTAATAGTATTGCGAGACGATCTTTTTATAAAAACTATAAACTACTATAAATTAATAATATCGGCGGCTATATAAGATTAAAAGCGGCACGCTAATAAGTTTAAGTTTTTAGTAAGAGCTTTATATTTAAGGATAAGGTTTAGTTAAACTTTTATAACTACTAATCTAGCCGCTTAAAGAAAAAGCTTAACTAGCTATATATAAAGTTTATAGTATAAAGAGTTATTAGCTTATAAGTTATAAAGCTTAAAAGGTTAGCTTTAAAAATATATAATAAGATTAATATAAACTTATTATACTAAGCGGCTTAAGACCTTTTATATAAGTAAGTAATCGCGGATTTTTAACCTCTTATAATTTTAATTTAAGAAGAGAAGGAATTTATAATTAAAAAGGTAAAAGTAGCTTATTAAAAAAAAGTAAGTAAAAGCAAGTAGTAAGAGGTCCTTATTAAGTAGTATAGCTACTTAAACTTAACTTAAGAGCTTATATAAGAGCTTATAGGCGCTATTACTTTAAATAAGTTTAAGGCTTTTTATAAGCTAGTAAACGAAAATAATAAGCTTAGCGATTAATAGCTTCCCTTTAAGCGGTAATAAGGGGCGGGCTAAGCTAATATTCTTATACTACCTTTATAAAATAAAGGAGCCTTTATATAAAAGCCCGTAGATACTATTAAGCTAATATTAAAAGACCCCCTTATTAATATAAAAGTAACCTTAGTTTTTTTATTACTTAAAGCATTTTATAAAGCAGGAGGGAAAAGGGGGTTATATTTAAAGCCGACTAGCTTAAGTAACTAAGGCTTATATATTATCCTTATCTTATTTATTATTATTATTGCTCTCTTTTTCTTTATTATTATTATTATCCTCCTCCTTTTCCTTTTTAAGGACGGCGGCGGCGGCCTTTAAGGCGCGGAGGCGGCTATTTAGCCCGGATATCTAAGCGGTAATAGCGGTAAACGTATTAAAAGAGGCGGCGGCGGCGGGCACGATAAAGCCGGCGGCGGCGCTAAAATAAGTAGTATAAGCGGCCGGGATAAAGGTAGTAAAAAGGATAGATAAGGGCACTGCTAATAGCGCTATAAAAGCGGTATTTTTAATAAGAATAGTTAGTGCTAGTCGCTATAATAAGCGTAGTAAAAAGAAAAAGAAAAAAAAGGACTTACTTAAGTATATAGCTTATTTACTTAAGTAAGTATAAGTAATAGTAAGTAGTAATAACGGCTTTAATTACGCTTTAACCGCTTTATTACTAAGATTAGCCTTTTAAGCTAACTTAATAGTAATAAAAATAGCTAAAGCCGCTTTATAAGTATAGCTAGTATAAGTATAAGTAAAGTAGCTACTATTAAAGCGACTTACTAACTTATAGTAAGCATAGCTACTTAATAAGTAACGTATATAAGACTTATTATAAGCGGCGCTAAGTAATGCTTACCGCTTATATTAAGTTATAAGGTTAATATAAAGATAGTATATTAAGAAAAGCGGACTTATAGCGCTTAATTTAGCGGTTTTAAGGGTAATAAGGGGGCTATTAAAAGGCGGGGTCGCGGGGGCTTATAATAACGTAGTTACTTATAAAGGCATTCTTAGCCTAAGTATAGCTAAGGAGGCGGCGGCGATATAAGCAGCGGTAGCGGTATAAGCATAGTACTTTTAAGGCTTAAAGTTATTAAAGAGCTTTAATATAAGTACTAATAACGTAAATAATATATTATTTTTATAAATATTAGCTTAAAAGCATTCGCTTTATATATAAAAGGGCGATACTTATAGTCTTATTATTATTATCGCTATTACTACCGCTATTATTACCGCTACTATTACTATTACTATTAATATTACTAATTTAAAAGGAAGAGGAAAAGAAAGAGGGTTAAAAGCGGAAGAATAAGGTATTTATACTTTATAGCCCTTAACTTAAAGTATAAAATACTATAATAGCGGATAAGCCGCTTAATATACTACTAAGCTATTAAAGGCGGATATAATAGCCGCTTAATAAGTAAACAGGCCTTTTAATAAGTAGCTAGCCGATAAAGGGCGGGCGGTAGTAAGAAGTAAAGTTATTAAACTTATTATTATACGGCCTTACTTATTATAATATAAGTCCCGCGCTTATAAAGCCGCGGACTAAATAGCTTTTTATAATAGCTAATAGCTCTTTATAATAGCTAATAGCTTTAAGCTACTTTATATAGTATAAGGAGTAAAGGTATTATATTAAAGCCTTTAACTTATAAGGTTATAAGGACTTTAGCTATAGCTTAAGCTATATTATATAAGGAGGGCCGGGTCTGTATATATAAGTACGGACCCGCTATATATAAGTAGGCTCTTTATAGCTTATTATTATAATACTATAAACAGTACTTATATACTAGCCTTTACTTACTTTATAATAGTTTATAACTTATAGCTTTAATAAGGATTACTAAGTATTATTACTTTTAGTAAGTTTTTTAAGTTATTTATAAAAAAGTATTTATTATAATAACGTTCGTTTTATTATAATAAATAAAAAAAGAAATATTTACTTTTATAATATTATAGCTAACTAATTAGCTATAAGCTAGTTAAAAGTATTTAAAACTTACTTATACTCCTCTTATAAGTTTAATTAATAATAGTTTTATTTTAAAGATTAAAGCTTTTAAACTTTATATTAAAGAATTAGCTAAGCTAAAAAGGTTTATTACTTTTCTTTAAGCTTATTTTTAGTTTTACTATACTATAATAAATTAAGAAGTAGTAAAAGTTCTATTTATATTTAGTTGCTTATAAAGCTTAGTAATAATATAGTTTAAACTTATTTTTAAGGATTATCTAAATAATAGCTTTAATGACTAAGAATTTAAAAGGAAGAATAGTTTTAAGGATTTTAATAACTTTAAAAAAGTACTACGAAAAATGTTTAAAATAGTAAATAAGCAATAATTAGTAAAGTATAAATTAAGAAGCTTTAAGTAAGCTATATCTTTATAAACTTATTTAGTATAATTTAGATAAATAACCTTTAAGTTAAAATAAGAAGATAATGCTTTTATTGCTACTTTTTATAAAGGTTTAAAGAAAAAAGTTAAAAACGAAATTTACTACTTAAATAAGCTAAAGGCCTTTTTAAACTATATTAGTTTAGCTGTCCGGATAAATAATAAGTAGTGTAAAAGCTAGTAGTTAAAAAACACTATTTAACTCTTAGTAAGGTTATAAGAAAAAACTATAAAAAGTAAAAGCGCGACTTAAGTAACGCAATAAACTTAAATATCTTTTAAGATAAGCTTATTAAATATTACGGAATCTAAACGGCTATGCTTAAACTCCTTACTTTACTTTTAAAGAGCCTTATAAAACCTTGCGGCGGGAACGCTTAAAGCACGCACTATGAAGGCTTGCTTAAAGAGATATAATAAATATTATTAATCGGACCCCGCTAAGGTTTTTAAGATATAACTATAAATACTTAAGAGCTTATTTAATTATCGTTTACGATATTCTTAACTATAAAAGATACTATAAAACTACTAAAGGGATTTTACTAGTATTTTTAAGGGATATTTAAGGATTTTTATAGGATATCTTATTTATAGTTTAGCTTAATTTTAACTATAAAAGCACCTTAAAAGATATAGGATAAACCTTGCCGCGATTTTAAAAGGATATTTAAGGATATTTAAGGGATTTCCTAAACTATAATTTATAGTATTTTTAACTAAGCTTATACTTAGTTTATTAAGTAATTTTATAAGGATATCTATAATTTATCTTTATACTAATAATAAACGGTAAGATAGTATATTTAAAGATCTTAAAAATTAGCTTAAAGAACTAAGTATAAAGTAGCTAGCTAGGCTTTAAAAAAAAGATAAGCTTTTTACTATTTATAAACCCCTATATACGTTTATATATAGTAATTAGTTTATTATACTAGCTTAACTAATAGTAATTAGCTTATAGTATTAGCCTTAACTAATAGTAATTAGCTTATAGTATTAGCCTTAACTAATAGTAATTAGTTTATAGTACTAGCCTTAACGTATAGTAATTAATCCGCGCTTTATCCCCTTATTTTTATACTATAAAGCATAGTAAATAATAGTAATTCTTACTTATCGAAACGGAAATGCTTTAAATATCTACTAAGCTAAAAGTAACTATATTATATAATTATATACTTATCTTATAAGAAGTTAAATACTAACTAATATTTTTTTTAATAAAAAGCTTTTATTAATCTTTAAGTTTAACTTTAATAATAAGTACCTTTTTCTTTATACGCTTATAATAAAACTTTAAGATATGTAAGCTATAAAAGTAAAAAAGGCCGCGGCTTACTAAGTATACCGGTTTAATAATCTCCTTTACCCCTTTTTAAGGTATTATACCGCGATAGCCTATAAAGCTAAATAGGACGTAAAATAAGTCTCGCTTAGCTAAGCTAAAACTACCGCCTTTTAAAAGGCAATCTGCTTTTAAAATACTAATTAAAGAAAAACTATAAAATAATAAAACCTAAATAATTAAGTAAACTAAATTTAGTATTACTTAAATAGATTAATTATCCTTTAAATAAAAAAAGTAAAGATAAGCTAACTTTAAAACCTTTTAGTTCTTTACTTGTTAAATACCCTTTAAATTAAGTTTATAATAAAGCTACTCTTTCTTTAAGACGATAAGCTTAGTAGATATTTTTACCGTATACTATTAATAAAGTTTAGTTTATAGGCCTTAACCTAAAATCCGCTTTAAAGGATACTTAGTAGTTTTTTAGTTTAGTATCGCCGTTTAGCCTTATTCGCTATAGCCGCGCTAATTAAAGCGTTTTTAAGACTTTTAATTAATAATAATAAGCCTCTTACGCTTAAGACCTTATAATATACCGAATTTTAAGATATATATAAAACGAAAGGGTAAGTACTTTGTAAGGGTATTAAGACTAAAACCTTAATAATAAGCGATAAAGATATAATAAGCGATACCTTTAATAAGCTAAACCTATTTATACTTAATATATAGATATTAAGAGTAAGTATAGCTTTAAGTCTCTTAATAAGAATAATAGTAATATTAAATTAATAATTTCTTAGTTTCTTTTAAGCACTAAAAAAGAAAACGCGCTTACTAAGCCTTAAGAAAAACCTTAATAATAAGCTAAAGATATAAAGAGATTTAACTTATTAAGACCGCTAAAAGTATCCTTTAACGAAGTTTAAAAAGATAATAAGGCTAGTATATTTTAAAAAGTTAACCGTTTTATTAACTTTATCTACCGAAATGCTAATAAAGGCGAGGCTTATTATTACGGAACCCTTAGCGTTTCTCATACGCTAAGTAGCCTCGTATAGTTTGTTTAATTTAAATTCACTTACTAAAAGGGATAAAGAAGACTTAGTGCAGACTACTAAACTAAATAAGGTAAGGGTATCTTATTATGCGGATTTCTTAAGTTAAAACTAGCTAAAGAAGAAGAAAGAAAGAAAGGAAAGGAGTTAAGGGAAAGAGGAGCAAAGACCTCCTTTTATACTTTTTTAAGGCTACTAAAAGGCTTTCCTTTTATATGCTTTTACATGCTTTTATATGCTAATCTATAACTTATACCTCGTATAACTTATAGGGTTACTAAACTACTTCTTAAGCTAATAAAAATAGCTTACGCTATCTTTATTATTAATTATAAGTAATATACGCTTTATTACTTACGACTAGCTTATAAGACTAAATATCCTTATCTTAAAACCTTTTATAAGATTTTATCCTGTTTTAAAGGGAGGCCTCTTGCCTTTACTTTATACGAGGCATCGGTCGATTATATAAAGTATTAGTTAATCTTTGCAATACGAATCCCGTTACTAGCCGAAGCTAGCCTAAGCCGAATATAAGCGCGTCTAGCTTATACCGCTTATAGCTAATACTAGCCGTCTTTAACTATTAAGCTAGATTATCTCTCCTTATAACTACCGGTATTTACTTTAATAGTTATAGCTTATAACTAGCAGTATCTACTTTACTAGTCACTCCTTTATATTTAGCGGTGTTTACTTTACTAGATATTAGTACTTTTAGTACTTAGGATTACTAACGGAATAGGGTTTCCGTTATATATTCCCTTCTTTAAGGTCTTTTTAAACCTAAAAAGATAAACGTTCTCTTTTTATAGGTTCTTCTTAACCTTTAAGAAACTATTTAAATATTTAAAGAAATCCTACTTTAAAGAGAGTAACCTTAGGAATTCTTTAAAGAAAATTCCTAATCTTTTATCTTTATAGATCTTTTTTAAGGAAATATTTTATCTAGATTTTCTTTTACTTCTACTATTTAAGACAGTAAAGAAATCCTAGCTTAAAGAAGCTAACACCTCCTCTTAAGGGTTTTATTAATTAAAATCCTTAACTTTTCTTAAAGCATTTCTTAAGTGCTTTATAAGTTCTTAAGTATTATCCGAACTAAGATAGTCCTTTTACTTTACTAAATAAAAGTGTTCTTAATTTTCTATTTTCTTAGCGAGTATAGTCTTTACTATATATTCGCTCTCTTTAACTCTCTTTAAGTCTAGCTCTCTTACTACCTTAGCATTTTATAAAGTCGGCTTTAATAAAGAGATATAAAAAATAAAGTATATAAGCAGACTAATTAAAAGTTCTAACTTATAATTAACCTTTTTTATTTTCTCTATAACTTTAAAAGGTCCTATCCTTTTATAATCTAAAGACTTATTTAGTCTATTAGTCTTAAGATTCCTTATTAAAAGATATACTTTATCGCCTTTAGATAAAGAAGGTTTTAAAGACTATCTCTTATCGTAATAATATAATATCTTCTTAGCAATATATTCTAATTCTAATTTTATAAATCCGTATAAGCTAATTAACTGCTTAGAGTTTAATATAGCTTTTTTAGCTATAACTTCTTTTAGTAAAGAAGACTTATAGGCTTTAGGTATAAAGCTATAATTCGTTAATACTAGAGTATTCTTAATAGGCTTAGAATAAGAGGTATTATATACTAACTATGCTATAGGCAATTTAAAAAGCTAATTATCCTACTAATAATTTACATAGCTTTTAAGGTATTGCTTAAGCGTTTGATTTAATCGTTTTATTATTCCGTTTATAATAAGGTAAAAAGCAGTAGATAATTTATGCTTTATGCTTAAGGCTTGCGTTAAACCTTGCTATAAATTCGAAATAAATTTCCGATTCTTATCTAAAATAATCGGACTCGGAAGTCCTTAATTAGCTATAATATATCTTATAAAGGTTTAAGATAACTTTTTTATATCTATAGCTTTATACGTTAAAATAAAATAGCCGTACTTTATAAGACGATTAACTATAACTAAAATAAAATCGTATTTTATACTAGTCGTAGGATCTATAGACTTTAGTAGTTTTATAATAAAGTTTAAGGCTATAAAGTCTTAAGGTTTTAAAAGAACCTTTAGAGGAATTAAGTTACTATAAGGCTTATATTATATAGCCTTACTTTTATTATATACGTCGCATAACTTAATAACTCCTTAGATTTTCTTACGGAGGTTATAGGTATTATAATAGTTTTTAATTCTATTATAGGTTTTTATAATACTTTAATATCTATATAACGGGTGCGAATAAAAATCCGTTATAAATGTTTTCTTAGTTTTTAAGGTAAGGAATAGCTTATTCTTATAAAACGCTATTTTTCCCTCTTACTTAAGATTCTTATATTTTTTCTTATCTAAGTTTTTATAAGAATTCTTAAGTAATTCTAAAGTAGTAAGATCTCCTTATACGTTAAATAGTATATATAACGTCTTTAACTTTAAATTACTATTATTATTTAAGAATAATAAGGTCTCTTTATAAGGCTCTTTTTTATCGTTAAGGTCCGGTCGTTAACTAATTATATTAGCTCGGTTATTCTTAAAACCTTTCTTATAAATAATCTTATAATTAAATTCCGAAAGGAATTTAGCCTATCTTATTTACCTAGCGTTTAACTACTATATTATAGTAAAATAACTAATATTCTTATAATCTATATAAACTTTAAGTTTATACTTGTTTCTTAAAATATAATGCCGAAATTCTTTAAAAGCGTGTATAATAGCTAAGAATTCCTTATCGTAAATAGAATAATAAATCTCTACACCTACTAGCTTTTTTTAGTAGAAAGCTATTAGTTTAAGAATATTATTCTTATCGCGCTAACTTAGCTATACGCTTAATATAAAGTTAAAAGCATCCGTTTTTAATTTTAATAGCTTCTTTATATTATAGGTATTTAATATAAGTTCTTTAATAAGTAATCCTTTAATCTTTTTAAAAGCTTCGTCTGCTT
This sequence comes from Ophiocordyceps robertsii, assembly GCA_027405785.1. Taxonomy (NCBI): domain Eukaryota; kingdom Fungi; phylum Ascomycota; class Sordariomycetes; order Hypocreales; family Ophiocordycipitaceae; genus Ophiocordyceps; species Ophiocordyceps robertsii. The sequence continues at coordinate 32,245 of JAPEBW010000603.1, forward strand.
TTAAGTTCTACTTAAAAGGGTCCGTTTTAGCTTTTTCTACTTAGGGTATTGCTGCTTAATATCCTTTAAAGTATTCGATAGATTTTCTCTTAATAAATTATAAGTAGCTTTATAATTATCTCCGGGGCTTTTAGTTTCTTTACTAAGGTTCGGCGTCGTTTTCGCTTATATTATACTAGTCGTAGTCGTATTATCTTTAGTCGTACTAGTCGTCTTATCGTCTTTCGTTACGATATCTATTAATACGATATTTATATCTATATAGGAAGCTTTATTATCCTTATTATTACTATTCGTTATATAGTTATCGTTAGGTATTGCCGTATTTAAATTATTTAAGGGTTTCGTTCCGGGTTCGTTCTTTATTAAACTATAAAGCGGGATATTTAAGGTAATGTCTTTAAACCTTAAAAGGCCTTTATCCTAATTTATTATAGGATTATATTTCTATAAAAAGGGTAGTCTTAATATAATATTATAGCTAATAGCTAAGACGTTAAAGGAATCTTTAAAGTTATAAATCCCGATTATATACTTAAAAGAATTAGTCTTTAGTATAATCTTACTATTATTATACTTAAAGGGTAATCCTTTTACTAAAAGAAGTATATAAGGCTCGTCTTTTCTTTTATAACGTAATTCTAAACGATTTACCGTTATAAGGGAAATATAGCTACTTATTATACCGCAATCTACTAATACGTTAAGGCGATGTCCTCTTAATTTTAATAAAAAGGTTATTTTTATACTTCGAGAATTATTATTTAACGTAAGTAAGTTCTATCTACTAAGAAATAGCCTTATTATTCTTAGGCTCGTTAGTTTTTTACCTTATCTACCGACTTCTTAGTAGATGTTAATTCTTTTTACGGAACTAGCTTATTTAAGTAATTAAGCTCTTTATAAGCTTTAAAAACTAAATTCTTACTAACTTTATAGTTTTTAACTACTTTACTAATAATATTAATACCTTTAATACGATTAATTTCTCTTTATTGTTTTTAGTCGTTAAGCTCTTATTGCTTAGCTTTTAGCTAATTCTTAAGCATTTTATTTAAGAATTCTTTTACTTATAGTAGTATTTTTAAATTATAATTCTTATTACGAAGATTATAATTAGTCTCGAAATACTTATTATATCGTTTAGACATATCTTTAATAGCTAGGTTAAGGAATTCTATATCTTCCTTAAACTTATCGGCTAGCTCGTTGTTCTTTTTTTTAAGATCGTCTTAATCTTTAATTAAATTAATAATATATATAGAAAGAGATACGTAATCTTCCTTTAGCTTAATTATTTTATTCGTTAAAGCTAGGTTACTATCTTAAAGGTTTTTAATAGTCGTTTCGTTATACTACTTAAAGAGTAAAAGTTATTTAATTTTAAGTCGATTATCGATATTTTCTTATAAAAGTTCCTCTTTATTAGCTTTAATATCCTCCTTAAGGTTTTTTATAAAAACCTTAGTATCGGTAGTAAGTTCCTTAGTCGTTATAGCGGGTTTATTATAAGTTTTCTTTAATTTAAAAAACTAGCCGCTTTCTTACTTATCCGAAAAGTATATAAGGTAAGTATCGTTATAATATTTAGTTTAAGATAACTACTTATACGCCCTATCCTTAATAGTAATTACTATATCGAGATATTTTATAAAAAGAGTATAAGGCCCGTTATTATCTTTTTTTTTAAAAGAGGGCTCGTTGTCTATTTCTTATAAGTCGAGGTTTTCGGGATTATAGCTATTATCTTTTATATTTAAAGGTATAATATTCGTATTAAAATAAAGAGCGTTTTCGTTATCTTTATTAATAGTTTATAAGAAAGTTCCGTGCTTATAATTATCCTTAGTCTTAAAAGTATTTCTTTACTAGCTATTTAAGCTTTTAGCTTTTAACTTAATCTTAGGTTCTTTTTTATAAAGACTTTTTATAAGCGAACTAGTCTTAAACGGACTAAAAGTTAGCATAATAAGCTTTATATTAATATCTATATCCTTAGTTAAAGGTAGTAGTAATATATATTGCGGATTATAAGCTAAGAGGGTATTATTCTTACGAATAGGCATATTCCTTCTTTTAAAGGAATTCCTCTTTTTAATATAGTCTCTTATAATATAGCCTTCTTTCGCATAATTAAAGCATTAAATAGCTTTTCTAGCGGGCTTTAGCGGGCTCGCTTTAAAGGTATTTAGGTTTATTGCGTCGTAACTTAAGTCGCGTTTTTGCTTCTTATTATTTTTCTTAATAACCCCGCTAAGAGTTAAACGGTGTTTTCTTTACTACCGGCGTTTATACTACCTATCGTCTATCCGGACCGCTAGACTAATATAGTCTAATAGCGTCTTTAGCCTATTTAAGCGGTAAATTTTATCTTTAACTTCTTTTTTTAGTCCTTCGTAAAACATAGCTATAAGGGCATTATCTTCTTATTTTAGCTTAAAAGTTATCTATTAAAATCGAGCTACGTAAGCCGATAAAAACGTAACTTACTTAAGGCTTCTTAATTTATACTTTACTAATCGTTGCTTATTTATAATTTTAAAAGCTTTTTATAAAGCTTCTTCGAAGTTATTATAATTCTTAAAAATATTCCTCGTCTCGGAATTCCTATCTTTAGGACTATTATCTATATAGTCCTTAAGAATCGGTTCGAACTATATTACGGCTAGGCCTCGCAAGCAACTAAATATAAATATAACCTTTACTATTTCCTAATTTATTATAGTAAGGTAAAACTAAAAATAAGCTTTAAGAGAGGTAATAAACTCTTATAGCGTAGCTAATTCTTTAGTATATAGTTTAAGAGCTTTAATCTTTAAAATAGAACTACTATCTATAAAACTTATAAGGGGGTAAGAAAGTTCTTACTACCTCGAACTAGCTTATAGCTAACTAGTTAGCTATAGTATCGCAAAAGTGGATATTTCTTTTTCTATTTATTATAATTAAATAAACGTAATTATAATAAATACCTTTTCTTTATTAAACAACTTAAAGAACTTATTAAGTATAAAATACGAAGTAATCTTTATCGGAGCTATTTAATTATAAAGATTCTTATAAGCTAGTTTTATATTACGGAACCCTTAGCGTTTCTTATATGCTAAGTAGTCTCGTATAATTTATTTAATTTAAATTTACGTTTATAAAAGGATAAAAAAGAAGACTTAGTATAGACTACTAAACTAAATAAAGTAAGGGTATTTTATTATGCGGATTTCTCGGGTTAAAACTAGCTAAAGAAGAAAAAAGAAGAAAAGGAAAAGAGTTAAAAGAAAAAGGAGCGAAGACCTCCTTTTATACTTTTTTAAGGCTACTTAAAGGTTTTACTTTTATATGCTTTTATATACTTTTATATGCTTTTATATATTAAACTATAACTTATACTTAATATAACTTATAAGGCTACTAAACTACTTCTTAAGCTAATAGAAATAGCTTACGCTATCTTTATTATTAGTTATAAGTAATATACGTTTTATTACTTATAACTAGCTTATAAAACTAAATATCCTTATCTTAAAACTTTTTATAAGATTCTATTTTCTTTTAAAGTAAGGCCTCCCGCCTTAGCTTTATATAAAGTATCGGTCGATTATATAAAGTATCGGTCGATCTTTGCGATATAAATCCCGTTGCTAGCTAAAGCTAACTTAAGCTAAATATAAGCGCGTTTAGCTTATACCGCTTATAGCTAATACTAGCTATCTTTAACTATTAAGCTATATCGTTTCTCCTTATAACTACTAATATTTACTTTAATAGTTATAACTTATAACTAGCGGTATTTACTTTACTAGTTACTTCTTTATATTTAGCGGTATTTACTTTACTAAATATTAGTACTTTTAGTCTTTAGGATTACTAACGGAATAAGGTTTTTATTATATATAGCGTTTTTATAGATAGTACTATAGTACGTAGCTTATATACTACTTATACTAAACCGGCTACTTTAAGTTTTATAAGCTAGTATTAAGGTTCTTTGCCTTAAAAGGCGCGGCTTAAGTAAACGATAGGCTAGACCTTAGTTTAAGCTAGCAGCGTCTTTCTATCTTATTCTATGCTTCTTTTTAAGTAAAAAGCTATAGCTACTACTCTATATTCTTAAGATACGTCGATTTAGATAAATAGTTATTAAGCGGGGTCGAAGTAGTAAATCGTTTAAGGCTTAGTAAGTTTTTTAGTTAGTATTGCGAAGGCCTTTTCTTCTTTTAAAGTAAGCTAAAAAGCGGCTTTCGCGGCGTATTAAGCCCCTCCTTAGCCTCTTAAGGGGACTTATTTTTCCTATCTTACTTAAAGTAGCTCCGTCTTTTATTTTTATAGGATATTAACTTCCTTAGCAAAATGCGGGACTATATAGCGTAGCTACTTAGTAAGGCCAATCTATTTTTTAAGCTATTAAAGGTTCTTTAAGAACGCAATATTCCTTAAGGCTTATACGCGTTTATTTATATTTATTAAGCCGATAGCGTCTACCTTAAATCCGAGGAGCTATATAGATAAGTACGCTAAGAAGGACTTTAGTCCGGATAAGGTAATATTATAGTTATAGAAGGCGCGGAATACGGCCTTTAAATATTAAAGGTGTTTTTTAGCTATATCTAAGTAGATAATAATATCGTTAATATAGGCCGCCGTATATTCTTAGTATCTATAGAGAACGTTATCGATAAACCTTTAAATATATACTAAGGAGTTCTTAAAGCCTATAAGTATTATTAGTAATCTTTTTAGCCCGCGATAGCTTATAACTATAAACCTTTCTTAGTAGTTTTAGTAGACTAAGAATTAGTAAAAAAACGATCGTGCGTTTACTATATTAATAAACTTCTTTCCTTAAAAGCGTTTAATTATATCGCTTTAAAGGGGTATTAAGTATATATTTAAGGTAGTAACGGCGTTAATCCCCTATAAGTTTATAACTACTTATCTTTTCTCCTTTCCGTTTACTATCTTTTATACTATAAATACTAGCGCCGCGAACGGGGTTAGCTTATAGACTTATTTTAATCGGCCTTATACGGTTAGCTAGCCGAATATTATATCTACTACCTTCTTATCCTTATCACTTAATAAGTATAATTTTAATACGACTTATTAGTATTATTATCCTTCTATTAAAGGAATATATATATATTTAGATTCGTTTATATATACTACTCCTTTATCTTTTTAAAAGTAAGGAAATAATTAAAGAATATCTTAAACTTTTAATACGTATTTTAGGTCTTTAATATAAATCCGAACGCCCTTATTAATAGTAAGTTTAGGTAGGTCCTTAGTTTAGCTAATTTTAAGTTTATAGTTTATAGTAAGATCTTTTTATAAAAAGTCTTTAGCGGGGTTTATTTTATCCGGATATTTTATAAGGGCTTCCGCTAAGGGAGTAGTAGCGTTAACCTCCTTATATAGCTAAAACTGCTCGTTAAGGTTTATAATTATCCTTACCTTTTAGCCTTAGCGGAGTATTAATAGTTCCTTAAAATAGTTTATCGCTATAAAGCTTATATAATCCTATATTATTATCTAGGTAAGCTTAAGGTTATTAAGGAAAAATATTATATTACGCCTTAATAGTAGCGCCTAGACGTATATAAGTAAGGCGTAGCTAAAACTAGCTAAAATCGTCGTAATAACTAAGTAGATTACCTATTTATATATCGCTAGTCTTAGCTAAACTATCTTAACTTTAGCTTTAATCTTTTTATAAGCCTTAATCCGTAAGACTAATATAAAGTTAATAAGGTCCTCTTAATAAGGAATTAAAAAGTCTTAGCTAAGCAATATATTAACCGCTAAGCGTTTTACTATTTAAGTATTAATCCTTACTTTTATAACCGCGAGGCTGCTATCTAGCCTTCTTAGTATATAAGTAGTAAATTCCGCTTATTTAATAGTAGCTATTCTTCTTACTCCTTAAATAGGAATTTATTAAAAGGAGTTTATAGTTATGTCTTAAAAGGTCTTTACTAAGTCGGCTTAAATAAGGCTTCGGTTTGTCTTAGTATCCGTATAGGCTTTAATGCTTATCTTAAGCCCTTTTTTTCTATAAATTAGTAAGCGTACGTAGGTAAATTATAATAGTCTATTAAGGTTTAATAGCTAAACGTTAAGGGAAGCCTTAACTATTTAAACGCTTTATAGCTTTTAAATAACTACTTACTATACTAAGCTATATCTTTATATAGCAATATCTCGGTTAAGGTTAAGGGGGTGTTTATCTTTAATATATTAATAAAGCTTATTCTTTAAGGGGAATGCTTTACTATAAAATCCGTATGCTTTATCGGCCTTTTATACTAAGTCTGCTATAGTATAAATTGCGGTTTCCTTTAAGCTTTTATTAGTATCTAATTAAGCTCCTTCTATATTATACTCTTTATCCCTTAAATAGTTATTAGTCTTTACTATAGTTTTTTTCTTAGTTGCGGGGTATACCTATTTTAGCTTTAGCGTTAGCGAGCGTATAATCTTAAAGGTCCTTTCTCTCTTAAGCCGGAGGACTTTAACTTATATTCCTAGCTATTTAAGTAAGTTTCTTCCTTAACTTAGCGAGCGCTATAAAGCTTAAGGTATATCCGCCCTTATTAAGCGGTTTAAGAACGTAACCCTTAGTTTTAATAAGCTTTTAATAGATAGCTAAGGCGTCTTAAACTATTCTTTAAGTGCATATAAGGTATAGCTAGTTAGCCCTCGCCTTTTTATAAGTTAAACTTATTTCTTTCGCGCTAGTAAGTGCTTTTAAGATCCTTAAGTATATTTAACTTATAGCTAAAAAAGAATTTCCTTATATTTATTAATCTATTTATTAATATTCTTATTCTTTACTAAACGTTATAAGGATTCTTATAGGTAGACGTCTAGCTTTTAGTAAATTACTATAGTTAAGTAGTTTAGCTAGTAAAGCGCGGCCTTAGCTTTATATTATAAGCGCGATATTTAAGACTTAAAGTCGGATCTTACTATAATATCTTTAATAGTAAAGTGCTTTTTATTAAGTGCTTATATCGCTATATTTAAGTAGATTTTAAACCGTTTTTATAAGGCGGATATCTATTAGCTTAGTTTAATACCGGGCTCGCTAAGTTCTTCTTATTATAGTTTTAAGAGGTCCTCGAAATACTATTCCGCTATACTTCCTTAAAGAAAGAAAGGCAATTAAATAGCTAATTCGTCTATATAGGCCTCGCTTTTATTAGCGTTTTAGCAAATAAAGTCGATAAAACGGTTTACTCCTTAAAATATATTAGCCTTATCGTCTTCTTAAACTTTATTAAAAGATACCTTTAAAGGTCTTAATAGGTTAAATCTCCTTATATCCTTAGCTTATAGTTAAGGTTTTTCTTAAGGCTTAATAAGCGCGTCTTTTTTTTTTTAGTGCTTAAAGGAAACTAAGGAATTATTCGTTTAATATTACTACTATTCTTATTAAGGGGCTTAAAGCTATACTTAGTCTTAGTATCTACGCGCTTAATATAAATAGGTTTAGCCCGCTAAGGGTATTGCTTACTACGTCCTTATTACTTATTATTAAGGTCTTAGTTTTAATACTCTCGCTAAGCGCTTAACCTTCCGTTTTATACGCGTCTCGGAATCTAGTATATTATAAGGCCCTTAGTATAAGAGGCTTGTTTTTATTAATTAAAAGTCCCGAAAATGCCTTAGTTAGCGCGGCTATAGTAAATAAAGCTAAATAGTAATACTAAACTAAGAAACTACTAAGTATCCTTTAAAGCGGAATTCCAGTTAAGGCCTTTAAGCTAAACTTTATTAGTAGTACGCGGTAGAAATATCCGCTAAGCTTATTATCTTAAGGAAAAAGTAACTTTATTATAAGCTTAATCCGGAGGGTATTTAGCGGGCGGGGAGCCGGATAGTTTTAAGGTTAGCTTATCTTTACTCTTTTTATTTAAAGGATAATCGATCCGTTTAAGTAATACCGAATTTAGTTTACTTAGTTATATAGATTTTATTATTTTATAGTCTATCCTTTATTAGTATTTTAAAAGCAGATTGCTTTTTAAAGGGTAATAGTCTTAACTTAACTAAGCGGGACTTATTTTACGTCTTATTTAGCTTTATAAGCTATTGCGGTATAGTACTTTAAAAAGGAGTAAAGGAGATTATTAAACCGGTATACTTAGTAGGCCGCGGCCTTTTCCGCTTTTATAGCCTACTTATCTTAAAGTTTTATTATAAGCGCGTTAAGGAAAAGGTGCTTATAATTAAAGTTAGACTTAAAGGCTAATAAGAGCTTCTTATTAAAGAAAATATCGTTTAGTATTTAACTTCTTATAGGATAAGTACTTAATCGTGCGATATAGTCGCTCTTAGCTTAGCGGATATTTAAAGGATTTCCGTTTAGATAAGTAGGAATTACTACTATTTACTATGCCTTACTGCTATAGAGAAACAGAGCGATAATACCGCACTGCTAAAAGGTCTCGCCCCGGCCTTAGTTAAGGGTTAGGACGCTAATTATCGTCTATATGCTTATATTATATATATTAATATATAAGTAGCCGGAGCGCTTATATCTTACGTTTTATAATAATTACCGCCTCGAAAGGAAAGATAATAACGTCCTTGTTATCTATAAAACAAGACCTCCTTAGTTTATTAAGCCGGTAGCTAAAAGCTACGCACGCTTATATTATTACGCGCGCTTAAGGGGAGCCTTATTTCTATACGGACTTATAGGTCTACTTTCTTATACGGGGATCGAACTTACGCTAAAGGAATTGCTACTATTTGCTACGGAGAAATAGAGCGATAATACCGCACTACTAAAAGGTCTCGCCCCGGCCTTAGTTAAGGGTCGGGACGCTAATTATCGTCTATATACTTACATCTTATATACCGACATATAAGTAGCCGGAGCGCTTATATCTTACGTTCCGTAACACTTATAGTATAAGGATAAAGGGATAAGGCGCGGACTAATTACCGCCGGTTAAGGCCGGTACTATAAATTAATTACCGCCGGTAAAGGCTAGTAATATAAACTAATTACTGCCGGTCGGACTAGTATAATAGACTAATTACTATATATAAATATATATAAGGGTTTAGAAATAGTAAAAAGCCTATTTATTTTTAAAGGTATAGCTAGCTACTTTATACTTAATTCTTTAAGCTAATTTTAAGGATTTTTAACTATACTATTTATAGTACGTAGATAAACTATAAATATCCTTATAAAATCGCTTAATAAACTAAGTATAAGCTTAGTTAAAAATACTATAGATTATAGTTAAGGAAATCCTTTAAATATCCTTAGATATCCCTTAAAATTTATAATAAGGTTTATCTTATATCTTTTAAGGTGCTTTTATAATTAAAAATAGGTCGAACTATAGTTAAGATATCCCGCGGAAATCCTTAAAAATCCCTTAAAAATACCGGCGGAATCCGCTTAATAGTTTTTATAGTATCTTTTATAATTAAAGACGTTATAAACTATAGTTAAGTAGGCTCTTAACCTTCCGTAGTTATATCCTAGAAGCCTTAGCAGGGTTTAATTAGTAATGTTCGTTATATCTTTTTAGGCGAGCTTTATAGTACGTGCTTTAAGCGTTCTTATCGCGGGGTTCCGTAAGGCTTCTTAAGGAGTAAAGTAAGGAGTCCGGGCGTAGCTATTTCGATTCCGTAATAGTACCTTAACTATTTATAATAAAGAATTAATTTAAAATTAATTTTAATTTAGTTACATTTATTATTTTATTTACTAACTATATTATAAGCTTTTTTTAATTATTATATAATTCCTTTATAAATAAAGACTTATTTTAATTTATTTTATAAAGAATATAAAAATATACTAATTAGTAGTTATAATATATAATATACTTTTACCTTTATTACTATACTTTACCTTACTTGAATTTTTTTTATATTAAATTTAAAATTTATTCTTACTTTATAATCTTTATACCTTTAGTATTTATAAATCTTTTATAAATCTATAAATACTTTTTTTATTTATATAAGATATAGTTAAATAATTAAAAGGTATCTTATTATAGCTTATAGCTTTTTTATAGTAATAAAGAAAGTATTAATAAGGCTACTTTTCTTTACTTTTATTAATATTTTAATCAACGTTTAGTAAAATAAACTAAGGCCTTTATAGTAAACGATAACTATAATTAAGTAAACTTATAAGCTAACTTTTATAAGTATATTTAAAGCACTAAAAAAGAATATAACTAATTATAAGATAAAAGAAAATGAGAATTAATTTGAAATTTATTTTTAATTAAATCTAGCTTATATACCTTTAATTAAACCTAGCTTTAAGCTTTAAGAGCAATTTAAACTATAAAGCTAATAGTTTTAATAACTAAGCTTAAGATATTAAGCTTAAGATCTCTTTTACTATAATCTATAGATTTAATAACAATATACTAAGTAGTAATAATAACCTAAACAGTTATAAACTTTATACTAATATAGTTATCTACTCTTTTTATCTCTTAAAGTACTTAAATATATATAAAAATAGCATTGTATATATAATACTTACTTAATACTACGCTTTATAGTATAAGGATAAGGGGATAAAGTGCGGACTAATTACTACTAGTTAATGCTAGTACTATAAACTAATTACTGCCGGTTAAAGCTAGTACTATAGACTAATTACCGCTAGTCGGGCCGGTATAACAGACTAATTACCGCATATAAACGTATATAAGGGTTTAGAAATAGTAAAAAGCTTATTTAATTTTAAAGGTATAGCTAGCTACTTTATACTTAGTTCTTTAAGCTAATTTTAAAGATCTTTAACTATACTATTTATAGTGCGTAGATAAACCGTAAATATCCTCGTAAAATTGCTTAATAAACTAAGTATAAGCTTAGTTAAAAATACTATAAACTATAGTTAAGGAAATCCCTTAAATATCCTTAAATATCTCTTAAAAATCGTAGTAAGGTTTATCCTATATCTTTTAAGGTGCTTTTATAGTTAAAAACGGGTTAAACTATAGTTAAAATATCCTGCGGAAATCCTTAAAAATCCTTTAAAGATACCGGCAAAATCCGCTTAATAGTTTTTACGGTATCTCTTATTATTATAAAACCCTTAGCGTTTTTTATACGCTAAGTAGCTTTATATAATTTATTTAATTTAGATTTACTAGCCGGAAAAGGAGAAGAAGACTTAATATAAGCTACTAAACTAAATAAGGTAAGGGTATCTTATTATACGAATTTCTTAGGTTAAAACTAGCTAGAAAAGAAAAAAGAAAAAAAGAAAAGGAGTTAAGGGAAAGAGGAGTAAAAACCTTCTTTTATACTTTTTTAAGGCTATTAAAAGGTTCCCCTTTTATATGCTTTTATATACTTTTATATACTTTTATATATTAAGCTATAACATATACTTTATATAACTTATAAGGTTATTAAACTACTTCTTAAGCTAATAAAAATAGTTTACGCTATCTTTATTATTAGTTATAGGTAATATACGCTTTATTACTTATAACTAGCTTATAAGACTAAATATCCTTATCTTAAAACCTTTTATAAGATTTTATCTTTTTTTAAAGGAAGGCCTCTTACCTTAACTTTATATAAGGCATCGGTTAATTATATAAAGTATCGGTCGATCTTTATAATATAAATCCTATTACTAGCTAAAGCTAACTTAAGCTAAATATAAGCGCGTTTAGCTTATACCGCTTATAGCTAATACTAGCTATTTTTAATTATTAAGCTATATCGTCTCTCCTTATAACTACTAGTATTTACTTTAATAGTTATAACTTATAACTAGCGGTATTTAGTTTATTAGTTACTCCTTTATATTTAGCAGTATTTACTTTACTAAATATTAGTACTTCTTATTACTTAAGATTACTAACGGAATAAGGTTTCCGTTATATATTCTCCTTTTTAAGGTCTTTTTAAACTTAAAAAAATAAACGTTCTTTTCTTATAGGTTCTTCTTAACCTTTAAGAAACTATCTAAATATTTAAAGAAATCCTACTTTAAAGAAAGTAACCTTAAGAGTTCTTTAAAGAAAATCCTAATCTTTTATCTTTATAGATCTTTTTTAAAGAAAAATCTTATTTAGATTTCTTTTTACTTTTACTATTTAAGATAATAAAGAAATCCTAGCTTAAAGAAGCTAATACTTCCTCTTAAGGGTTTTATCGATTAAAATTCTTAACTTTTCTTAAAGCATTTATAAGTGCTTTATAGGTTCTTAAGTATTATTTTAATTAAGATAGTCCTTTTACTTTACTAAATAAAAGTATTTTTAATTTTCTATTTTCTTAGCGAGTATAGTCTTTACTATATATTCGCTCTCTTTAACTTTTTTTAAGTCTAGCTCTTTTACTACCTTAGCATTCCGTAAAGTCGGCTTTAATAAAGATATATAAAAAATAAGGTATATAAATAGACTAGTTAAAAGTTCTAACTTATAATTAACCTTTTTTATTTTTTTTTTAACTTTTAAAGGTCTTATCTTCTTATAATCTAAAGACTTATTAATTTTATTAGTTTTAAGATTCCTCGTTAAAAGATATACTTTATCGCTTTTAAATAAAGAAGGTTTTAAAGACTATTTCTTATCGTAATAATACGATATCTTCTTAGCAATATATTTTAATTCTAATTTTATAAATCTATATAAGCTAATTAACTAGTTAGAGTTTAATATAGCTTTTTCGGCTATAACTTCTTTAAGTAAAGAAGACTTATAAGCTTTAAGTATAAAGCTATAATTCGCGAATACTAAAGTATTCTTAATAAGCTTAAAATAAAAGGTATTATATACTAACTATACTATAAGTAATTTAAAAAGCTAATTATCTTATTAATAATTTATATAGCTTTTAAGGTATTGCTTAAGCGTTTAATTTAATCGTTTTATTATTCTGTTTATAATAAGGTAAAAAGTAGTAGATAATTTATACTTTATACTTAAGGCTTACGTTAAGCCTTATTAGAAATTCGAAATTAATTTCCAATCCTTATCCGAAATAATCGAACTTAAAAGTCCTTAATTAGCTATAATATATCTTATAAAAGTATAAGATAACTTTTCTATATTTATAGCTTTATACTTTAAAATAAAATAGCCGTACTTCGTAAGACGATTAACTATAACTAAAATAAAATCGTATTTTATATTAATTATAAGATCTATAAACTTTAGTAGTTTCGTAATAAAGTCTAAGGTTATAAAGTCTTAAGGTCTTAAAGA
>JAPEBW010000604.1:0-45436 GCA_027405785.1 Ophiocordyceps robertsii
GATATTTATATTTATATTTATATTTATATTGATATTTACATTATTTTATTCTTATATTTATGTAATATATAAAGCTAAAACGCTTTAATTAAAAAGGAATATTTATATAAACGACATTTTTATAAAGGATATAAGTATATTAATAGTATATTTCTATAAAAATAAAAAGTATATTTATATATTCTTCTAAAAGTAAAAGACTTTATCCGATTTATACTTATAAGCAGCAAGATATAGCGGATAATAGTCCTTTTAATTTAATTTGCTTTTTTATATTAATTTATATCAGCAGTATATATATTTATAAGGTAAATATATTTATTTAGGGTTTAATGCATCTTATATTAAAGCCGGGCCTATAACTACGAAGATTATAAAACGGAGGAGGCACTATAGCATAAAAGGGGAAAAAGGTAGTAAGGAAAGGAAATTTAAATTGCTTAAAGGTCTAAGTTTTAGCTTAAAAGAAGTAAGGAAAAGAGAGTTTTTTTTAGGTGTGGAGAGGTGTTAGCCGGATTATTATTTTCCTATTCCGGCGTATTATAGTTATTCCGGTCCGCCTGATTAATATTATTCCTCTCCGGGCTACAAAGTAGACTTTTTAGCTTATCCTTTACTAGTACTAAGTTTATATCTATCTTCCATTAGTGTATAAAAAGCTATTAATTTCTAGTAAAAGATTGCTTATATAATTAATTAGCTAAGGTATCATATATAATCTAGCGAAGTATTTATATACTATTATAATAAGCTACTACAAGGATTTCATATTTTTACTAAGTACGCTGTTAAAACGGCTCTTAAAAATACTTTATTAATATTTATAGCGACTTTAAGTAGTATACTAAGCTAAGCCCTTGCTATAATACCGCTACTATAAATAACTCGTTCGGTGCCCCTCGTTATACTTATGCTTATTCTTATAATAAAAGATATTTTTAACCGCTTACTTTACTAACTTTATCTAAGTTTATAACTAGTTAATTGCTAAAATAGCTATAAAAAATAACTAAGCTTAAAGATAGCTTTTTATCTTTTTATAAAGAATATTAATTGCTTTAACTTAGCTACTTCTAATTATATCGCGTTTAACGCTATTAAAAATAATAATAAAACTATTTTATACTAATAGATAAAAAGGTTTATAAATACTTTTAGTTAAGTAGTTATCCGGAGGCCGGATTATATAGACAAATTAACTAGTTTAATCTTAAGCTTATAATATAGTATTACTATTAAATATTATTCTTAGGATCTTTTTAATATAAACGGATTATTACTATATAGCTTAAGTTTAAGCTACTAAGCTTAGCGTTAAAAGCTTTAAGCCTACTTTATAATAAAACTAAAAGTAGTAGCTTAAACTTTATAAAGCAGAAAACTCGTAGTTAATAATATTGTTAATAATATAGACTTTTAAAGCTAAACTTAACGCTTTATATATAAAGCTAAAGTAGCTTTATATATAGAATAAATTCTAATTATAATTATATATTAACAACAAAATTCTTTAGCGAATATTTCTATAGGCTAACGAAGATTAATAACTTTAATAAATAAGTTACGGAATATAAAAAGGCGACTTTTTAACTTTAAACGAAGCTTATTTTTCTCTTATTAAGTAAACTAGCTAAGCTAATAGCTATTTATACTATAAGCTTAGCTTATAACGCTATAAGCAAAATAAAGCTTAAGTATAAAGTTATAGCAGTTACAAAATTAAAGATATTACCTCTTAAAACACTAGTAAATCCCCTGCTAATATAAAGCTTTTAACCGCCTTAATAAATATTATATAGCCCTTACAGCCTTTAGCGCTAATAAATATACTAATATTAGTTAGCTTTAAAGTATAATAAAAGCCGTAAAACCTTTTAGCCACGCCTTTTGCTTTAAGTATAAAAGATGACTTAATTTTAATTAACTTCGCTTAAAAGGTTTAAGCGGCTACTATAGCTAAAAGCGGCGCTTATTCTATACGCCCGAATTATAGTTCTTAGGAAAAAAGAATTAACTAATTAATACGAAATATATAGAAATATAAAAGCTAACTACTATTTTATTTAAAAAGATTTCTTTTAACGCTTTATTTATATTACAATTGATTCTACTTAGATAAGAATTATAGATAGTATTAAGTAGAGCTTTATAAAAAGATAGGCGGAATTTAAAATTTATATACTTTAAACTTAATATAAGCAGCATCTTATAAAAGCTATATATAAAAAGGTATAAATTACCTATAAACCTCTTTTAAGCTTATTACATAGTTACCTTTTAAGTATTTAATATTAAGTTATTATTATAAACTTATAATGATATATTATTATTAAACCTTATAGCGGACTTAAGGTTAATATATAAATAACTTAATAGAGGCCTTATATATCGCCTACTATTTAAAGCGTAGCTATTATACTTATCCCGCCTAATATAATAATAAGCCTCCCCGCTATATTAAAAAGTATTCTTATTATTTAAGAGTTTATATTTTTTTTAATAAAAACAAGCTTACTTATAATCTTTTTACTAAGAACTAGCTACTTATTACGGTCAATACTTGTAGTTAGCTAGTATAACTTTACTAAGCAAATATATTGGCCGTATAATTAACCTTTATAATTTAATATAGTTTATAAAAATTATCTTTATAGCACCCGCTTATACTAGTTCTTTAGCCGCCGTTAATAATTTAAATAACACTACTGCTATTAACGACTTAAATAACTTTAATAAAGTAGCTTAACTTATTTATAAGCCCCCGCTAAAAGATTTTTAACTTAATTCTTACTTTAAACTAAGTATAAAATAAGAAATATTACTTTATAAAGTTAAGTCTTAAGACGGGGTAAAAAACTATAATATAAACTTAAAGCTTGCTTATTATATTTATAAGCTAACTAACTATTTCCCTTAATTATAAAAGACTTAAAGTACTATTAAAGTTTACCTTTATTATAAAATAAAAATACTTTTAGCTAATAATTAACACGAAACTAAGCTAGTATTCTTAGTATATCTACTTAACTAAAAAGACGAAGACTTTATTAATTAAATGTATAATAATCTTTATAAGGAAAGTAAGATAAAATAAGCTATAAAGGCTACTTTGTTTACTTTTTTAGTATTTATTATAAAAAGATTAGTAAATAGCAATAAAAAAGGCTATATAAGAATTGGTTTTTAGCCCTTAATAGTATAATAATATAAAATACTTACTTTATGCCGTTTTAGTTTAATATAATTTAAAAGCTTTATAGTAAAGGTTTTATTTTTATAGTTCATACTTACTTATTCTTCTACTTATTTCCTATTAACTTATAATACTACGAATACTTTCTTATAATTATTTATTAAAGCCTAAAGCGCTTTTTAATAGCTTTTTAAAGTTATAAAAACTCCCCGGCTTATATTTAAAGGTTTATAAACTAAATCTTAAATAAATATATTAACTATGTTATACTATATATTACTAATACTGTTATTTCTTTTAACTTTACTAAGGAGTATATTACTTACGAAATAGTAATTGTTTAGCTCTTTATTAAGTATAATTTTAGTTTTTCTACTCAGAAATCCTTTTTAAAAAATCTCTTAATTAAGATTATTAGATTCTGATTAATAAAGTTAGCTTTATAAATACTAATAAATAAGTATACGCTTTTTACGCTATCTTATTCCTTAATATATTTTAAGCACTTACGAAATTAAATAGCCTTATTAACTAGCTTTAGCACTTTATTACTTACTTCGCTTAATAAATCGCCCCGCGTAAAAAAAAAACATTACTAAGCTTAAAACTATATATAATAATAAGTAACATTTTAGTAGGTAAGTATAAGCGGATTTTAAAGCTAAAATCTAGTTTGCTTTAACCGTAGTAAAGCTTTAAGCCTTTTAAAGAATAACTATAGTACTTACTTTAAACTAAGTATTTTACTACTATTACTTATATAAGCTGCTTTTTATTTAATTAAATATAAGCTACGAATTTAAATTTAGTATTATTTTATTTTATTATACGCTAAGTACTTTTTTAAATTTATAGTAAATTCAGCTTTAAATAAGCCTCCGCTTTATTATATATTTAAGCTGCTTATTATAAAGTAGTAAACTATTTTATTAGCTTAATAAATAAAAGGTTACTTATTTAATATAAGTTTATTTTAAACTAAAACTATACTTAGTTAGTAGAAAATGAGTAAAAGTAGAAGTTTTACCTAATTATACTACTATTTATACTATTATAAAGTAGTTGTTTCTTTTTACTATAAATATAAAAAGTAACAACTCTTAAACTTTTACTTTTAAATACTATAGCTAGTTTCTCTTTATAGATTATTATATTTTTAAAGCTAAAAATATTATTATAAACTTTTTTTCCTCGCTCTTTATTAAAAAACCTATACTTATTAAAGATAAGAAACTTAACTATGTTAAAAAGAATCAGGCTCTGTTTAATAAAGCGTACTTTATTATTAAGGCTTATATTATCTTAATACTCTGCTAAGAAATTAAGAATCTATACGCTTTTAATAATAAAGAAAGCCTTATCTTAAAATAGCTTAATATTAATAATGTATAAAAAGGTTTACTGTTTTTTGTTATTAATATTTTTTTTTCTTTAAAAAAATTCATAAGCGCTACTACTTATATATCCTTAACTTTTTTATTAATTAATTATTAAGAATAAATACCTTGAAAAGTTTTACTTAAACCGCTACTAAAAATAAAAGAACTATCTATAAGCTTTATTATCTCTTAGCTTTTTTAGAAAACTAATAAGTAACTAACTATATATAATACTTACTATTATAATTAAATAAACTGCTTTTAGTAAGTAAGGGAACTATACTACGTCTTAAAACGTAAGGATAAAGGGATAAGGCGTAAACTAATTACCGCTAGTTAAAGCTAGTACTACGAACTATTTACCGCTAGTTAAAGCTAGTACTATAAACTTATTCTGCTAGTTAAGCCGGTATAACGGGCTAATTACTATATAAAAATATATATAGGGGTTTATAAATAGTAAAAAGCTTATCTTTTCTTTAAAGTATAACTAGCTACTTAATACTTAGTTTTTCAAGCTATCTTTAAGGATCTTAAATTATATTATATTATTATTTATTATTAAAATATAAATAAACTATTAATATTCTTATAAAATTACTTAATTAACTAAGTATAGGCTTAATCGGAAATACTATAAACTATAATTAAGGAAATCCTTGAAATATTCTTTAATATCCTTGAAAAATTATAATAAAGTTTATTTTATATCTTTAAAGGGGCTTTTTTAGTTAAACAGAAGCTAAACTATAGTTAAGATATTTTATAGAAATCTTTAAATATCCTTTAACAATACTAATAAAATCCGTTTAATAGCTTTTATAATATCTTTTATAGTTAAAGATATTATAAACTATAGTTAAATTAGCTCTTATATATTTATAGTTATATTTTAAAAATCTTAGCGGGGTCTATTTAATAATGTTTATCGCGTCTCCTTAAGTAAGTCTTATAAAATTTAAGCGACTACGCCTAAACTCCTTACTTTACTTTTAAGGAGCTTTATAAAACCTTATAGTAAGAACGCTTAAAGCACGCGCTATAAAGGCTTGCTTAAAAAGATTTAATCAATATTACTAGTCGGACCCCGCTAAGGCTTTTAAGACATAACTATAAATACTTTATAGCTTTTCTAACTATAGTTTATATTATTTCTAACTATAAAAGATACTATAAAAGCTATTAAATAGATTCCGCTAATATTTTTAAGTAATAATTAAGAATTTCCGCGGGATATATTAACTATAATTTAGTCCGTTTTAAAATAAGAGAATACTGAAAAAAATATAAGATAAACTTTACTGCGATTTTTAAAGAATATTTAAGGATATTTAAGGGATTTCCTTAACTATAATCTATAGTATTTCCGATTAAGCCTACGCTTAGTTTATTAAGTAATTTTATAAGGATATTTACGGTTTATTTATATATTTACGATAAATATCTAAATAGTATAATTTAATAACCTTAAAGTTATCTTTAAGGACTAAGTATAAAGTAGCTTAATATGCTTTTAAGAAAGGCTAAGCTTTTTACTACCTTTAAACCCTTATATACGTTTATATATAGTAATTAGTCCGTTATACTAGCTTAACTAGTAGTAATTAGTTTATAGTGCTAGCTTTAATTAATAGTAATTAGTTTCTAGTACTAGCTTTAACTAGCGGTAATTAGCCCGCGCCTTATCCCCTTATTCTTATACTATAAAGCGTAGTAGCGAGCCTTTATAGCGTATACTTTAAGCGTTCTTACCGTAAGGTTTTATAAAGCTTCTAAAGAATAAAGTAAGGAGTTTAAGCATAGCTGCTTAAATTTTATAATTACTCCTTTAAGTAAAAAGGAAAAGCTAATATCTTTATTAAGTTTTAAGTTAAAATAAAGTAAAAAGGGCGCTAAGTAATAACTTTATAATAGCGTTTTTATATTATATAAATAATATGCTATTTTTATCTATTTAATAGTTTTTTACCTTTTTTAGCTAATAGTAGTTAAGTAGCTTTAAATAGTAAGTAAATAGCTTTCTTATAAATCTTTACTACTTATTTAGCTATATATCTTTATTTTAATAAAGCGATTAGCGTATTAAGCTAAAATTAATAATAAGGTTTTTAACTTTCTTTTAAGCATATATTTTAGCGTTTATTAAATAATAAAGAGTTTTCGTATTAAAAAATATTCTTTTTTTTATAGCAAGATATAATATTAAAGACTTACTTATTTAAGCTTTATTTATATTATTATCTTACTTACTTTTTACGCCGTTTTTTATCTCCTGCTAAGTTCTTTTTACTACTTACTAGCTTTGTTAGCCGCTTATAAGTAAGATATTATATCTTACTATTATTATTATAGCTATCCCCCGCTTTTTATTGCTAAACTCTTTAACTTATTATCTTTTTTATACGGCGCTAGTACTTATACTTTTCCGCTAATTAATACGCGTTTAACTACTAAGAATATTGCGGAACCTTAAGCGTTTCTTTAACGCTAAGTAATAAGGCCTAATTTATCTAATTTAAATTTCATAGCCGGAAAGGGAGAAGAAGACTTAGTGCTAACTACTAAACTAAATAAAGTAAGGGTATCTTATTATACGGATTTCTCGGGTTAAAACTAGCTAAAAAAGAAAAAAGAAGGAAAGAAAAGGAGTTAAGGGAAGGATAAGGAAAGACCTCCTTTTATACCTTTTTAAGGCTATTAAAAGGCTTCTCTTTTATATACTTTTATATACTTTTATATACTAATCTATAACTTATACCTTATATAACTTATAAGGTTACTAGACTACTTTTTAAGCTAATAGAAATAGCTTACACTATCTTTATTACTAGTTATAAGTAATATACGCTTTATTACTTATAACTAGCTTATAAAACTAAATATTCTTATCTTAAAACCTTTTATAAAATTCTATCCTCTTTTAAAGAGAGGCCCCTTGCCTTAGCTTTATATAAGGTATTAATCGATTATATAAGGTATTAGTTAATCTATTTAATACTAATCCTATTACTAGCCGAAGCTAGCTTAAGCCGAATATAGACATATTTAACTTATACTGCTTATAGCTAATACTAGCCGTCTTTAACTATTAAGCTATATCGTCTCTCCTTATATCTACTAGTATTTACTTTAATAGTTATAACTTATAACTAGTAGTATTTACTTTACTAATTACTCCTTTATATTTAGCAGTATTTACTTTACTAAATATTAATACTTTTAGTACTAAGGATTACTAACGGAATAGGGTTTCCGTTATATATTCCCCTCTTTAAGTTCTTTTTAAACCTAGAAAAATAAACGTTTTTTTCTTATAGGTTACTCTTAACCTTTAAGAAACTACCTAAAATATTTAAAGAAATCCCACTTTAAAGAGAGTACCTTAAGAGTTCTTTAAAGAAAATCCTAATCTTTTATCTTTATAAATCCTTTTTAAAGAAAAATCTTATTAAGATTTCCTTTTACTTTTACTATTTTAGATATAAAAGAAATCCTAGCTTAAAAAAGCTAATACTTCCTCTTAAGGGTTTCTAGCTTAAAAAAGCTAATACTTCCTTTTAAGGGTTTTATTAATTAAAATTCTTAACGTTTCTTTAAGCATTTCTTAAGTGCTTTTAAAGTTCTTAAGTATTATCCGAACTAAGATAGTCCTTTTACTTTACTAAATAAAAGTATTCTTAATTTTCTATCTTTTTAGTAAGTATAGCTTTTATTATATATTCGCTCTTTTTAACACTTTTTAAGTCTAGCTCTCTTACTACCTTAGCTTCTCGTAAAGTCGGCTTTAATAAAGATATATAAAAATAAGGTATGTAAGCAGACTAATTAAAAGTTTTAACTTATAATTAACGTTTCCTATTTTCTTTATAACTTTAAAAGGTCC
The DNA here is from genome assembly GCA_027405785.1 of Ophiocordyceps robertsii. Taxonomy (NCBI): domain Eukaryota; kingdom Fungi; phylum Ascomycota; class Sordariomycetes; order Hypocreales; family Ophiocordycipitaceae; genus Ophiocordyceps; species Ophiocordyceps robertsii. The sequence continues at coordinate 8,456 of JAPEBW010000604.1, forward strand.
TATCTTCTTATAATTAAAAGACTTATTAAGTCTATTAGTCTTAAGATTCCTTATTAAAAAATATACTTTATCGCCTTTAGATAAAAAAGGTTTTAAAGACTATCCCTTATTATAATAATACGATATCTTCTTAGCAATATATTTTAATTCTAATTTTATAAATCCGTATAAGCTAACTAACTACTTAGAGTTTAATATAGCTTTTTTAGCTATACCTTCTTTAAGTAAAGAAGACCTATAAGCTTTAAGGGTAAAACTATAATTCGCAAATACCGGAGTATTCTTAATAAGCTTAGAATAAGAAGTATTATACGCTAAAGATACTATAAGCAATTTAAAAAGCTAATTATCTTCCTAATAGTTTATATAGCATTTAGGATATTGCTTAAGCGTTTAATTTAATCGTTTTATTATTCCGTTTATAATAAGGTAAAAAGCAGTAGATAATTTATGCTTTATACTTAAGGCTTATATTAAGCCTTACTAGAAATTCGAAATAAATTCCCGATTCTTCTCTAAAATAATTAAACTTAGAAGTCCTCGATTAGCTATAATATATTATATAAAAGTATAAGATAACTTTTCTACGTCTATAGCTTAATATATTAAAGTAAAATAGCTATACATCGTAAGACAATTAACTATAACTAAAAGAAAATCGTATTTTATACTAGTTTAGGATCTATAGACTTTAGAAATTTTCTAATAATATTTAAGGCTATAGAGTCTTAAGATCTTAAAGGAACTTTTAAAGGAATTAAGTTACTATAAGGCTTATATCGTATAGCCTTGCTTTTATTTTATACTTCGCATAACTTAATAACTTCTTTAATTTTCTTATAGAGGTTATAGGTATTAAAATAGTTTTTAATCCTATTATATATTTTCATAATACCTTAATACCTATATAAAGGGTGCGAATAAAAATCCGTTATAACTATTTTCTTAGTCTTTAAGGTAAGGAATAGCTTATTCTTATAAAACGCTATTTTTCCTTCTTACTTATATCTTTTCTTATTTAGGTTCTTATAAGAATTCTTAAGTAATTTTAAAGTAGTAAGATCTCCTTATACGTTAAATAGTATATACAACGTCTTTAACTCTAAATTACTATAATTATTAAGAAAAAATAAGGTCTCTTTATAAGGCTCTTTTTTATTGTTAAGGTTCAGTTATTAGCTAATTGCATTAGCTTGGTTATTCTTAGAACATTTCTTATAAACAATCTTATAATTAAATTCTAAAAGAAATTGAGCCTATCTTATTTGCTTAACATTTAACTACTACGTTATAGTAAAATAACTAATATTCTTATAATCTATATAAACCTTAAGTTTATATTTATTCCTAAAAGAATAATGCTAAAATTCTTTAAAAGCGTGTATAATAGCTAAGAATTCTTTATTAAAATTAAGTAATAAGTCTATATACCTCCTAGCTTCTTTAAATAAAACGTTATAAATTTAAGATTATTGCTTTTATTATGCTAGCTTAACTACGCGCTTAATATAAAATTAAAAGTATCCGTTTTTAACTTTAATAGCTTCTCTATATTATAGGTATTAAATATAGGTTCTTTAATAAGTAATCCTTTAATCTTTTTAAAAGCTTCGTCTGCTTTTAAGTTTTACTTAAAAGGGTCCGCTTTAGGTTTCTTTAATACTAATAATATCTATAAAATTATCTTAGAAACGTTTAATATAAACTTCCTATAATAATTTATATATCCTATAAAGCTTTAGATTTCCTTAATATTCGTAGGAATTAGCCAATCTTTTATTTTAGAAATCTTTTAAGGGTCTATCCTTATATAAAAAAAGTAATTATATACCTTAAGAATTCCACTTTTTATATATAAAAGCTATAATCCTTTAGTAAAATATATAATCTAGCTTTTCTTAACGCCTTTAGCACTATATCGACTTCCTTATAGTATTGCTTTAGCGTATTAAAGTATATAATAATATTATCTAGATAAGCCGTGTAGAATCGGTCTAAATAAGGATTTAATATACTATTAATTCTCTTTAAAAAAGTTGCCGGTATATTAGTTAATTTTAAAGGCATAACTAAAAATTAATAAAGTCTATATTATGTTTTAAAGGCTATTTTCAATTCGTCTCCTTTTTTAATACGTATTTAGCTATAAGTAGACTTAAGGTTAACCTTAGTATACTACTATTTATTAGCTAATCTATCTCTTATTTCGCTTATAAGAGGCAACGGAGTCCGGTCCTTTATTATATCGTTATTTATTTCTTTAAAATTAATATAAAGTCAAGTGTTTTCTTTATCTTTACTATTTTTTAAAGTAAATAGTATAAGAGCTTTATATTCTAATTTAGACTTTTTAATATAACCCTTTCGCAGGCTTTTATCGATATATTCTTATAATAACTTTAAATACTTCTTCTTTAAGTTATATATATTATAAAATCTAGGCTGAAAGCCTTCTTTTAACTTATGTTTATTATCTTAACTACTTTATAGCGGTAACCTATCTTTAGGTAGCGGCGTAAATATATCGAAATATCTCTTTAGAACATTTCTAAGTATTTTTAGATAACAATCCTTAAAGTATTTTAAGTTAATAGTACTTTTTAAACGTGTCGTATACTATATTCGCTCTTTAAGGTGTTTTAAATTAATAGTACCTTCCGAATACTATAATCTATTCTTACGTATCTTATTCTTAATTTTTCACTTATTCCGTTTCTTCTTAATCTTATCTTTTTACTTAAGGTATTGCTGCTTAATATCCTTTAAGGTATTTCATAGATTTTCTTTTAATAAATTATAACTAGCTTTATAATTATCTTTAAGGCTTTTAGTATCTTTATTAAGGTTCGGCGTCGTTTTCGCTTATATTATACTAATCGTAGTGATATTATCTTTAGTCGTACTAGTCGTTTTATCGTTCTTCGTTACGATATCTATTAATGCGATATTTATATTTATATAAGAAGCTTTATTATCCTTATCGTTACTATTTCTTATATAGTTATCGTTAAGTATTACTATATTTTAATTATTTAAGGGTTTTGTTTTAAGGTCGTCCTTTATTAAACTATAAAGAAGAATATTTAAGGTATTATCTTTAAACCTTAAAAGGCCTTTATCTTAATTTATTATAAGATTATATTTCCGTAAAAAGGGTAGTCTTAATATAATATTATAGCTAATAGCTAAGACGTTAAAGGAATCTTTAAAGTTATAAATCCTAATTATATACTTAAGAGGATTAGTCCTTAAAATAATCTTGCTATTATTATACCTAAAGGGTAATCCTTTTACTAAAAGAAGTATATAAGGCTCGTCTTTTTTTTATACCGTAATTGTAAACGATTTACTATTATAGGGGAAATATAGCTACTTTTTATACTACAATCTACTAATACGTTAAGGAGATATCCTCTTAATTTTAATAAAAGGGTTATTTTTATACTTTAAGAATTATTATTTTATATAAGTAAGTTCTTTTTACTAAGAAATAGCCTTATTATTCCTAGGCTTATTAGTTTTTTACCTTATTAACCGACTTCTTAATAAATCTTAATTCTTTTTACGGAATTAGTTTATTTAAGTTATTAAGCTTCTTAATAGCTTTAAAAACTAAATCTTTACTAGCTTTATAGTTCTTAACTGCTTTACTAATAATATTAATAACTTCGTTACGGTTAATTTCCTTTTATTGATTTTAGTCGTAAATTTCTTCTTAGTACTACGCCTTACGGCATAAGGATAAAGGGACAAGTACTACGCCCTACGGCATAAGGATAAGGGGATAAGGCGCGGACTAATTACCGCTAGTCGGGGCCGGTACTATAAAATAATTACCGCTAGTCGGGGCCGGTACTACGGACTAATTACCGCTAGTTAAGCCGGTATAACGGACTAATTACCGCATATAAACGTATATAGGGGTTTAAAAATAGTAAAAAGCTTATCTATTCTTAAAGGTATAGCTAGCTACTTTATTGCTATAGAAAAACAGTGCGATAATACCGCACTGCTAAAAGGTCTCGCCCCGGCCTTAGTTAGGGGTCGGGACGTTAATTATCGTCTATATGCTTATATCTTATATACCGATATACGAGTAGCCGGAGCGCTTATATCTTACGTTCCGTAATAATTACCGCCTCGAAAGGAAAGACGATAACGTCCTCGTTATCTATAAGATAGGACCTCCCCGGTTTATTAAGCCGGTGGCTAGAAGCTGCGCACGCTTACATTATCACGCGCGCCCGGGGGGAGTCTTATTTCTATATAGACTTATAGGTCTACTTTCTCGCGCGGGGATCGAACCTACGCTAAAGGAATTGCTACTATTTGCTACGGAAAAACAGTGCGATAATACCGCACTGCTAAAAGGTCTCGCCCCGGCCCTAGTTAGGGGTCGGGACGTTAATTATCGTCTATATGCTTGCATCTTACATACCGATATACGAGTAGCCGGAGCGCTTGTATCTTACGTTCCGTAATATTTATACTTAGTTCTTTAAGCTAATTTTAAGTATCTTTAACTATACTATCTATAGTATATAGATAAACCGTAAATATCCTTATAAAATCGCTTAATAAACTAAGTATAAGCTTAATTAAAAATACTAAAAACTATAGTTAGGGAAATCCTTTAAATATCCTTAGACCTCCCTTAAAAATCGCGGTAAGGTTTATCTTATATTTTTTAAGGTGCTTTTATAGTTAAAAACGGGTCGAACTATAGTTAGGATATCCCGCGGAAATCCTTAAATATCCCTTAAAGATACCGGCGGAATCCGCTTAGTAGTTTTTATAGTATCTTTTATAGTTAGAGATATCGTAAACTATAGTTAGACGTTATAAACTATATTTAAGTAGGCTCTTAACCCTCCGTAGTAGTGTCTTAAAGACTTTAGCGGGGTTTAACCGGTAATATTTATCGTATCTCCTTAAGTAAGCTTTTATAGTGCGTGCTCCGGGCGTTCCCGTTATAAGGCTCCGTAGGGCTTCCTTAAGAGTAAAGTAAGGAGTCCGGGCGTGGCTATTTAGATTTTATAATAATAAGGCGCGGACTAATTACCGCTAGTTAAGGCCGGTACTATAAACTAATTACTATTAATCGGGGCCGGCATTATAAACTACTTACCGCTAATTAAGCCGGTATAACGGACTAATTACTATATATAAATATATATAAAGGTTTAGAAATAGTAAAAAGCTTATCTATTCTTTAAGGCATAGCTAGTATTACGGGCTAGGCCTTAAATTAGGCCCGGGCTGCGCTTGTATAACCGACCCTTTATAGGCGTGGTTAATAAACTAGCTAGTAGCTTAGTTAATTTGTCTTCTTTTGCCCTCGCTACCGCCGTTTAACGTAGTAGTTTAATTAAATAGCTACCCTATAGTAGTAACGAACAGTAGTATAACTACTGCTTTAGCCTTATTAAGGCCGACTTATTATAGTTAACTAAGCTATAATAAAGGGTCTTAGGTTTAAGACCTGCCGACGTACTAGTAGGGACGGCCTAAGCTTATATTTACCGAGCTGCTAGCTAAGGGAGACGACTTATTAGCCCCGCTTAAGGGTGGCGGGGGTAGAGAGGGGGTAGTATTACGGGCTAGGCCTAAGATCGGGCCTAGGCTGCGCTTGTATAACCGACCCTTAATAAGCGTGGTTAATTAACTAGCTAGTAGCTTAGTTAATTTGTCTTTTTTTGCCCTTACTACCGCCGTTTAACGTAGTAGTTTAATTAAATAGCTGCCTTATAGTAGTAACGTGTAGTAGCAAAACTACTACTTTAGCCCCGTTAAGGCTAACCCGTTATAGCTAGCTACTTTATACTTAGTTCTTTAAGCTAATTTTTAAAATCTTTAACTATACTATTCTTTTATTTATTATTAGTATATAAATAAACCGTAGATATCCTTATAGAATTACTTAATAAACTAAGTATAAGCTAGGTAAAAAACACGATAAACTATAGTTAAGGAAATCCTTTAAATATCCTTACATATCCCTTAAAAATCGCGGTAAAGTTTATATTATATTTTTTAAGGTGCTGTTTTAGTTAAGAATAAGTCGAACTTTAATTAAAATATCCCGTAGAAATCCTTAAATATTCTTTAAAGATACTAGCGGAATCCGCTTAATAGTTTTTATAGTATCTTTTATAATTAAAAACGTTATAAACTATAGTTAAGTAAGCTTTTAAGCCTTAAGTAAGCCTTTATAGTATATACTTTAAGCGTTTATATCGCGGGGTTTTATAAGGCTTTTTAAAAGTAAAGTAAGAAGTTTAAGTATAGCCGTTTAAATTTTATAATAACTCCTTAAAGTAAGAAAGAAAAGCTAATATCCTTATCGGTTTAAAGTAAAAATAAAGTAAAGGGAGCGCTAAGTAAAAGCTTTATAATAGCGTCTTTACGCTATATTAATAATATGCTATCTTTATTCTTTTAATAGTCTTTTCGGCCTATTTAGCTAATAGTAACTAAGTAGCTTAAAATAGTTAGTAAGTAGCTTTTATTATAAATCCTTACTTTTTATTTTGTTATATATCTTTATTTTCATTAAGGCAATTAGCGCGTTAAGCTAAAACGTATAGTAAAGTTTTTTAACTTTTTTTTAAAGTATATATTAAGGTACTTATAAAGTAGTAAGAAGTCTCTACGCTAAAAAATATTTAAATTCCTTACCGGGACGTATTATAAAAAACTAGCTTTTTTAAGCTTAATTTTATATTATTATCTTACTTACTTTTTACGCCGTTTTTTAATCCTCCGCTAAGTTTCCTATATAATTTACTAGCTTTATAAGCTGCTTATAAGCAAGATATTATATCTTACTTACTACCGCTATTATAGTTATCCCCTACTTTTTATTATTAGGCTTTTTAACTTACTATCCTTTTTATATAGCGCTATTACTTATATCTTTTTGCTAATTAATATATATCTAGCTACTTAAAAAGTATTAAAGTAAAGGTAAGCTATCCCGCTAATATTAAAAGGTATAGTTAGTATTAAGGTATTCAACGTTTATATTCCCGCTTAAAAGTAAGTAATAAAGTCCTTAATAGCCTTAATGCTTAACTTCTTGCTTTTAAAGTTTTAAACGTGCTTAATAATCTAAAAGAACCTCTTTATAAAGGGGGCCTTAATAGTAAGAATATAAAGCGCGTAGTTAATATAGCTAATAAAGTAGATATTAAAGCTTAGGAATCTTATTACTTAAGTAAAAGTTAAGTCGCGTTTAGACTTTTTATAGGCCTTTAAGGAAAACTTAGTATAGTTTATAGCTAAGCAGAAACTTCTAATTATTATAATCTTATTATTAAAGTATAAGCCCGCGAAGCTAGGCTTATAAAGGATTATATTAGTTATTATTAATAGCTCTAATAAAATTAAGCGGCGGAATATATTGCGAGGCTAGTTATCGCTATGTTTTTTAATTAAAAGGAGATAGCGGATAGACTATAATTAAGCACTTATATACCTTTATATAACCTAGCTAAGTATAGCGGCGGGTAAAAAAAGCGTTCGCTAAGTAATACTAAATAGGTCTTAAAAGCTTATAGCGGCTATAAGCTAAGAAGGGGATCTTATAGCGCGGGCTAGACTATATATAAAGCGAGATAGGGTTTTAGCTATAATAGCTTAAGATACCGCTATAAACCCGGCTAGAAACTAGTTAAGCTAAGCCTTAAATATATAGTTAAGGATAGCGTAAATATCGTTTTAGTTATTTAGCTAAAGCGGGTTTCCGCTAGCTATAGCGGCTATTATAAATCTTAGGACTATAATAAAGTTAGCTAACTTAAAGGCGTTAAGTATTAGCTAGTTATTCCGCTAATAAAGATTTCTAGCTACGCTTAAAAAATATATAGGCGGTAAGGGCTTTTAAATAGTAAGAGCTAAGCACGAGGTATAACTAAGTTACCGCAAAACCGGCTATCTAAACTATATTATAGTATAAGGCTAAGAGATAAGTCGTTTAAGTTAAGTATTTAAAGTGGGTAGTATAAGCCGTCTTTTATAATACTATAATTTAAGTTAAATCTATCGGCTTAAGCGCGGTTATAAAATTCGGCGTAGGTTTATATAAAATCTTAAACTTAAAGGTTTTAGCTCTTATTAAGGGACTTAAAGCTATAAGAAATAGCCGCCTTTTTTTTATAAAGCTTAAGCGGTTACTTATATCCTTTATTTTAAAAGTATAAGAGCTTATAAAAAAGCGGGCTAAAAAAGTAATTATGAAATAGCTAGTCCTAGTTATAAAAAACGTTAAATAATAAAGGGACTTAAAATAAAAGTATAAGGATTATAAGCTTAAAGTAAAGAAGGTTATATATATAAGAGTAAGTAAGGTATAGCGGGCTATAGCTAGCGGTAAAGGGAAATATAATTATAAAAAGAAGAAAGGAAAGAAAAGAGGAAAGGTGGTAAAGAAAATTTAAATAAGGATACTATAAGGCTAAAAAGGCTTTATTACTTAAAGTAAATAGCGGTATATTATTATTAAAATAACTAATCACTTTAAGCGTAGTAAGTTATAGTTTTTTAAAACTTATAGTAGCTTTTAAGTCTTATACTTAAGCTTAACCGCTTAATTCCCTTAGTTTAAAAGTTTCGTATAAAGTTTAAAGGGCCGCGTATTATACTCTTATTTAAACTACTTAAGTAGCTAACTCCTTTTATGCTTTTTTTAAAGGCTTTTATAATCTTTAGTAAGAAGATTGCTTTTTCGTTTACTTATAAGTTATAGCTACTTAGCTAGCCTTTTTAAGCTATAAGGAACTCTTTCTTTAGCTTTCCGCCGCCTTTCTTTATTATATAGCTTTATAAAATTCGTTTTACTTCTTACTTATCCGGGTAAGGTGTTCCTTTATCTTAAACTAAGCTTAAGCGTATAGCTAGCTTATCCGCTAAGTATACTTATACTATTAAAACAATTAAATAAATATTAAAAGAACTTTTTATATCTAATTATAATATAAGCTATCTTACTTTAGCAGTAACTTTAAATAGCTTAGTACGTCTTTTTTAAAGCTTCGCCGGTCTGCTATTTATAACGTAGTAACCCTTACTAAGCTATAGCTAGACTTAATCGTTAAGCTTAAATTTTAGCAAGCGGTGTTTTTTATTATATTTATCTTTTATAGCGGCTTAAGTATTAGCGATAGCTAACCTAGCTTCTTTTAATAAGACGTCTTAGTTTTATAAGTATAAGTAATTACTAAGGAACTAAAAGCTATTATCTATTTTTATCTTTATAATAAGCTTACTAAGGGCTATATAGATTACTAAGGAAAACAATTATTAAGGCTAAACTAAAAAGCGATTAGTATATTAGTTTAGTATAGGTTTAAAAAATAAGCGGTAAAGAATTATAGCGCGATTTTTATAGTTTAGTTTCGCCTTTTCGATAAGCTAAATATTTAAGAGTACTAAGCGGTAAATATAAAAAGCTTCGATTTAAAGGCTTACTATAAAGTCTGCTAAAAATTTAAAGTAAACTTTATATCTTAGTCGGAGATTATCCTTTTTAGAATCCTTTAATTAGCGCGAAGTAGCTTAGTATATAACGCTTATACTTAGTCTTCCGCTATAAACTAATTATTACTTAAGATAAAGAGATATATTTTTAAGATTTATTAGTTATAGTTAGTAAGGTATTAAAGAAGTTTTTTATAAGATCTTTTTATAAAGATTATTTAGCTTAAACTACTAAAAGCTTAGTAATAAAGTCTTTTACTATTATAAAGTATAAACTTAATAGGCTTTAAATTAAGATAAGCTACTTTAATATCTTACCTTAATTAGTTTAGTTATAGTAGTAAGTATTATAGCTATTTATAACCTAATCTATATATTTATAAAGCTATAAGATTTAGAAGCTCTTAAATAAATCCTACTATATTTAAGTATAGCGAGTATAAAAATATTTAATATAAGCATTTTCGACGATCTACTTAGTATAGGTCTTAAAGATATATAGTTTCTAGCGTTTATCGTTTTTTATAAAGTATAGCAACCTTTATAATTAAAGGAATTAAAGTCCGGGGATATTATCGTTATCGCTAAGCTATACTATAATTTTTACTTATTATATATCCTTTATATATCCGTTAATTATTTTTTAGCGAACCGGTAATTTAATTAATACCTTTATATAAAGAAATACGTAGTCCTTTATTTCGTCTTCTTAAATATATTTTAATTCTTCTTTTAAGTTTAAAGATATTAGCTTATTATCTTAATATAGTAAATGTTAAAAGGCGTTTAGTATAACGTTTTTAACGCTTAAGATATAGTATACTTTAAGTAAAAATTAGCTTAAGTATTAAGATATAAAGACTAGCTTATTATTAAATTTTATACTAATAAAAAATAGGGAATTTAAGTATACGATTCTATAAATACTTATGTAGTTAGTAAAGATAATTACTTATAGCGTTTTTATAGATAGTAATATAGTGCGTAACTTATAGACTATTTATATTAAACTAGCTACTTTAAGTTCCGTAAGCTAATATTAAGGCTCTCGGCTTAAAAAGGCGCGGCTTAAGTAAAAGATAAGCTAAACCTTAGTCCGGGCTAGTAGCGTCTTTTTATCCTATTCCGTGCCTTCCTTTAAGTAAAAAGCTATAGCCGCTACTTTATATTCTTAAGATATATTAATTTAAATAAATAGTTATTAAGCGGGGTTAAAGTAGTAAATTATTTTAAGCTTAGTAGGTTTCTTTATTAGATTTATAAAGGCCTCTTTTTCTTTTAAAGTAAGCTAAAAAGCGGCTTTTGCGGTATATTAAGCCCGTCCTTAGCCCCTTAAAGGGACTCCTTCTTCTTATCTTACTTAAAGTAGCTTTATTTTTCGTTTTTATAAAACGTTAACTTTCTTAGCGGAATGCGGGACTATATAGTATAGCTACTAAATAAGGCTAATCTATTTCTTAAGTTATTAAAGGTTCTTTAAAAACGCAATATCCTTTAAGGCTTATACGCGTTTATCTATATTTATTAAGCTAATAGCGTTTACTTTAAATCTAAGGAGCTATATAAATAAGTATACTACGAAGGACTTTAGTTTAAACAAGGCAATATTATAATTATAAAAAGCGTGGAATATAGCCTTTAAATATTAAAAGTGTTCTTTAGCTATATTAAAGTAAATAATAATATTATTAATATAAGCCGCCGCGTATTCTTAGTATCTATAAAGGACGTTATTAATAAACCTTTAAATATATACTAAGGAGCTTTTAAAGCTTTTAAGTATTATTAATAATCTTTTTAGCCTATAATAGTTTATACCTATAAACCTTTTTTAATAGTCTTAGTAAACTAAGAACTAATAGAAAAACGATTATACGTTTATAATATTAATAAACTTCTTTCCTTAAAGGCGTTTATTTATATCGCTTTAAAGGGGCATTAAGTAAGCGTTTAAGGTAATAATAGCGTTAATCTCCTATAAGTTTATAACTACTTATCTCTTTTCCTTTTTATTTACTATCTTTTATACTATAAATACTAACGCTGCGAATAAAGTTAGCTTATAAACTCGTTTTAATTAGCCTTATATAGTTAGCAAGCCGAATATTATATTTACTACCTTCTTCTCCTTATTGCTTAATAAGTATAATCTTAATATAGCTTATTAATATTACTATCCTTTTACTAAAGAAGTATATATATATTCGGATTTATCTATATATACAACTCCCTTATATTTTTAAAGGTAAGGAAACGATTAAAGGATATCTTAAACTTTTAATACGTATTTTAAATCCTTAGTATAGATCCGGACGCCCTTATTAATTATCAGTTTAAGTAAGTTTTTAATTTAGCCGATTTTAAGCTTATAGTTTACTATAAGATCCTTTTATAAAAAGTCCTTAATAAGGTCTATCTTATTTAGATTTTTTAAAAGGGCTTCTGCTAAAAAAGTAATAGCGTCGACCTCTTTATATAGCCGGAATTACTTATTAAGGTTTATAATTCTCCTTACCTTTTAGCCTTAGCGGAGTATTAATAGTTTTTTAAAATAGTTTATTACTATAAACCTTTTATAATCCTATATTATTATTTAGGTAAGCTTAAGGTTATTAAGGAAAAATATTATATTACGCTTTAATAGCGGCGCTTAAACCTATATAAGTAAGGCATAGCTAAAACTAGCTAAAATCGTTATAGTAACTAAGTAAATTACCTATTTATATATTACTAGTCTTAGCTAGACTATCTTAACTTTAGCTTTAATCTATTTATAAGTATTAATTTATAAGATTAATATAAAGTTAATAAAGTCTTTTTAGTAAAGAACTAAAACGTCTTAGTTAAGTAATATATTAGCCGCTAAGCGCTTTACTATATAAGTATTAATCCTTACTTTTTTAACCGCGAGGCTACTATTTAGCCTTCTTAGTATATATATAGTAAATTCTACTTATTTAATAGTAACTATCCTTCTTACTCTTTAAATTAAAATTTATAAAAAGGAGTTTATAGGTCTTTATTAACTTAGCTTAAATAAGGCTTTAGTTTACCTTAGTATTTATATAGGCTTTAATGCTTATCTTAGGCCTTGCTTTTTTATAAACTAATAAGTATATATAAGTAAATTGTAATAATCTATTAAGGCTTAATAGCTAGATATTAAAGGAAGCTTTAACTATTTAAATGCTTTATAGCTTTTAAATAACTACTTACTATATTAAGCTATATCTTTATATAGCAACGTCTTAGTTAAGGTTAAAAGGGTATTTATCTTTAATAGATTAGTAAAGCTTATTCTTTAAAGGGAATACTTCGCTATAAATTCCGTATACTTTATCGGCCTCCTAAACTAAGTTTACTATAATATATATTACGGTTTCCTTTAAGTTTTTATTAGAATTTAAATAAGCTCTTTTTATATTATACTCTTTATTCTTTAAATAGTCGTTAGTTTTTACCGTAATTTCGTTTTTAGTTATAAGGCATACCCGCTTTAGCTTCAGCGTTAATAAGCGTTTAGTTTAAAAGGTTCTTTCTCTTTTAAGCTAAAATACCTTAGCTTATATTCTTAACTATTTAAATAAGTCTTTCCTTTAACTTAGCAAGCGCTATAAGGCCCGTAGTAAATCCGCCTTTACTAAGCGGTTGAAAAACGTAACCCGCGGCCTTAGTAAGCCCTTAATAAATAATTAAGGCGTCTTAAACTATCCTTTAAGTATATATAAAGTATAGCTAATTAGTCCTCGCTTTTTTATAAGTTAGACTAATTCTTTTACGCTAATAAGTACTTTTAAGATCCTTAAGTATATTTAACTTATAGCTAAGGAAGAATTTCCTTATATTCGTTAATCTATTTATTAATATCCTCGTTTCTTACTAAATATTATAAAGATTTTTATAAATAGACGTTTAGCTTTTAGTAAATTACTTTAATTAAGTAGTTTAGCTAATAAAGCGTGGCCTTACCTTTATATTATAAGCGCGATATTTAAGACTTAAAGTCGGATCTAATTACTATATCTTTAATAGTTAAGTACTTTTTATTAAGTGCTTATATCGCTATATTTTAGCGGATTGTAAACCGTTTTTATAAAGCGAAGGTCGATTAGCTTAGTTTAACGCTAAGTTCGCTAAATTCTTTTTATTATAGTTTTAAGAGGTCCTTAAAATACTATTTTGCCGCACTTCTTAAAAGGAAAAAGGGTAATTAAATAGCTAATTTATCCGTATAGGCCTTACTTTTATTAGCGTTTTAGTAAAGAAAGTCGATAAAACGGTTTGCTTTTTAAAATATACTAGCTTTATCGTTTTCTTAAACTTTATTAAAGAATACTTTAAAGGGTCTTAATAAGTAGAATCTCCTTATACCTTTATCTTATAGTAAAAGGTTTTTCTTAAAGCTTAATAAGCGCGTTTTCTTTTCTTAATACTTATAGAAAACTAAAGAATTCTTTATTTAATATTATTACTATTTTTATTAAAGAACTTAAAGCTATACTTAAATTTAGTATCTATACGTTAAATATAAATAAGTTTAGCCTACTAAGGGTATCGCTTACGATATCCTTATTACTTATTATTAAGGTCTTAATCTTAATATTCTTACTAAGCGCCTACCCTTTTATCTTATACGTATACTAAAATCCGGTATACTATAAGGCCCTTTGTTTAGAAGGCTTATTTTTATTAATTAAGAGTCTTAAAAATGCTTTAATTAGCACGGCTATAGCGGATAAGGCTAAACGGTAATACTAAACTAAGAAACTATTAAATATCCTTTAAAGTAGATTTCCGGTAAAGGCCTTTAAACTAAACTTTATTAGTAATACGCGGTAGAAATATCCGCTAAGCTTATTATCTTAAGGAAAAAGTAACGTTATTATAAGCTTCATTTAAAGGGTATTTAGTAAGTAAGGAGCCGGATAGTTTAAAATTTAGCTTATCCTTACTTTTTTTATTTAAAGGATAATTAATCTATCCAAGTAATACTAAATTTAGTTTACTTAGTTATATAAGTTTTATTATTTTATAGTCTATCCTTTATTAGTATTTTAAAAGTAAATTACCTTATAAAAAGAGGTAGTCTTAGCTTAATTTAATAAGACCTATTTTATGTCTTATTAAGCTTTATAAGCTATCGTAGTATAGTACCTTAAAAAAGGGTAAAGAAGATTATTAAACTAGTATACTTAATAAGCCGCGGCCTTTTCCGCTTTTATAGCCTACTTATCTAGGAGTTTTATTATAAGCGCGTTAAGGAAAAGGTGCTTATTATTAAAGTTAAACTTAAAGGCTAATAAGAGCTTCTTACTTAAGAAAATATTGTTTAGTATCTAACTTCTTATAAGATAAGTACTTAATCGTGCGATATAGTCGCTTTTAGCTTAGCGGATATTTAAAGGATTTTTATTTAAATAAGTAAGAATTACTATTATTTACTACGCTTTATAGTATAAAGATAAGGGGATAAGGCGCGGATTAATTACTATTAATTAAGGCTAGTACTATAAACTAATTATAATTAGTCAGGCCGGTATAATAGACTAATTACTATATATAAACGTATATAAAGGTTTAAAAATAGTAAAAAGCTTATTTATTCTTTAAGGTATAGCTAACTACTTTATACTTCGTTTTTTAAGCTAATTTTAAAGATCTTAAACTATATTATCATTTTATCTATTACTAATATTTAGATAAACTATAAATATCCTTATAAAATTACTTAATAAACTAAATATAAGCTTAGTTAAAAATACTATAAACTATAGTTAAGGAAATCCTTTAAATATCCTTCAATATCTTTTATAAATTATAATAAAGTTTATCTTATATTATTTTAGGTACTTTTATAGTTAAAAATAAGTTAAACTATAGTTAAGATATCCCGCGGGAATCCTTAAATATCTTTTAAAGATATTAATAAAATCCGCTTAATAGTTTTTATAATATCTTTTCTAGTTAAAAACGTTTTAAACTATAATTAAGTAGGCTTTAAAGCCTTTATAGTTATATCTTAAAACCCTTAGCAGGGTCCGATTAGTAATATTTATTATATCTCCTTAAGCAAGCCTTTATAGTATATGCTTTAAGCGTTTTTATTATAGGGTTTTATAAAGCTCCTTAAAAGTAAAGTAAGGAGTTTAAGTATAGCTGTTTGGACTTTTTAATACCTAGCTTTTAGCTAATTCTTAAGTATTTTTTTAAAGAGTTTCTATACTTTTAAAAGTATATTTAAATTATTATTCGTATTACGAAGATTATAATATATCTTAAAATACTTACTATATTATCTAAACATATTTTAATAGCTAGGTTAAGGAATTCTATATCTTCTTTAAGCTTATTAGCTAGCTTATTATTCTTTTTCTTAACGTCGTCTTTATCTTTTATTAAATTAGGAATATATATAAAAAGAGATATATAATCTTCCTTTAGCTAAATCATCTTATTTATTAAAGCTAAGTTACTATCTTAAAGGTTTTTAATAGTCGTTTTATTATATTACTTAAAGAGTAAAAGTTATTTAATTTTAATTTAGTTATCGGTATTTTCTTATATAAATTCCTCTTTATCGGCTTTAATATCCTCTTTAAAGCTTTCTATAAAAACCTTAGTATTAGTAATAAGTTCTTTAATTATTATAGCGGGTTTATTAAAAGTCTTTTTAATTAAAAAAACTATTAACTTCCTTACTTATTTAAGAGATATATAAGGCAGTCGTCTTTATAGTATTATAGAATCTAAACAGCTACGCTTAAACTTCTTTCTTTACTCTTTAGGAGCTTTATAGAACCTTATAATAACAACGCTTAAAGTACGTACTATAAAAGCTTGCTTAAGGAGATACGACGAATATTACTAATTAAACCCCGCTAAGGTTTTTAATATATAACTAAAAAGGCTTAAAAGCCTACCTAACTATAGGTTTTAACGTTTTTAACTATAAAAGATACTATAAAAACTATTAAGCGGATTCTCCTAATATCTTTAAGAGATATTTAAGGATATTTATAAGATATCTTAATTATAGTTAAACCTATTTTTAACTATAAAAGCACTTTAAAAGATATAGAATAAACTTTACCGCGATTTTTAAAGGATATTTAAAGATATTAAAAAGATTTCCCCGATTATAGTTTATAGTATTTTTAACTAAGCTTATACTTAGTTTATTAAGTAATTATATAAGGATATTTACGGTTTATTTACGTATTAACAATAAATAAAAAGATAGTATAGTTAAAGATCCTTAAATCTAGCTTAAAAAACTAAGTATAAAGTAGCGAGCTATACTTTAAAAAAATAAATAAGCTTATTACTATTTTTAAACCTTTATATACGTTTATATATAGTAATTAATCTATTATACTAGCTTAATTAATAGTAATTAGTTTATAGTACCGGCCTTTATTAGCGGTAATTAATTTATAATACCGGCCTAAACTAATAGTAATTAGTCCGCGCTTTATTAATTTATCTTTATACTATAAAGCGTAGTAAATAGTAGTAATTACTACTTATTTTAACGGGAATCTCTTAAATATCCGCTAAGCTAAGAACGACTATATCGCACGATTAAGTACTTATCCTATAAAAAGTTAGATATTAAACGATATTTCTTTTAGTAAAAAGCTCTTATTAGCCTTTAAGTTTAACCTTAATAATAAGTGCCTTTTTCTTAATGCGCTTATAATTAAACTTTAAGATATGTAAGCCGTAAAAGCGGAAAAGGCCGCGGCTTATTAAGTATATTAGTTTAATAATCTCCTTTACCCTTTTTTAAGGTATTATACCGCGATAGCTTATAAAGCTAAATAGGATATAAAATAAGTCCCGCTTAGCTAAGCTAAGACTACCGCTTTTTAAAAGGTAATCTGCTTTTAGAATACTAATAAAGGATAGACTATAAAATAATAGACTATAAAATATTAAAACTTATATAATTAAGTAAACTAAATTTAATATTACTTAAACGGATCGATTATCTTTTAAATAAAAAAAGTAAAGATAAGCCGACTTTAAAACTATTTCGCTCTTTACCTACTAAATACCCTTTAAATTAAGCTTATAATAAAGTTGCTCTTTCTTTAAGATAATAAGCTTAGCGGATATTTTTATTGCGTACTGCTAATAAAGTTTAGTTTAAGGGCCTTAACCGGAAATCCGCCTTAAAGGATACTTAGTAGTTTCTTAGTTTAGTATTACTATTTAGCCTTATCCGCTATAGCCGCGCTAATTAAAGTATTTTTAAGACTTTTAATTAATAAAAACGAGCTTTTTACACTAAGGGCCTTATAGTATACCGGATTCCGGGATATATATAAAATAAAAGGTTAAGCACTTAGCGAAAGTATTAAGACTACTAAGAGTATTAAGCGGGAGGAAGGCATAAAGGCAAAAAAGGGAAAAGGGTAGTAAGAAGAGCGAATTCGAATTGCTTAAAAGTCTAAGTTTTAGCTAGGAAGAAGAGAGGAAAAGAGAGTCTTTTATAGGCGTAGAGAGGTGTTCGCCGGATTATTATTATGCCGTTCCGGCGTATTATAGTTATTCCGGTCCGCCGGATTATTATTATTCCTCTCCGGGCTGTAAAGTAGACTTTTCCGCTTATCCTTACTAGTACTAAGTTTATATTCGTCTTCTGTTAGCGTATTAGAAGCTATTAAAATCTAATAAAATGATTCTTATATAACATATTAGCTAAGGTATATTATATGATTTAGCAAGATATTTATTCACTATCGAGATAACCTAGTATAAGGATTTTACTCCTTTATAAGACTAAAACCTTAATAATAAGCAATAAAGACGTAGTAAGCGATACCCTTAGTAGGCTAAACCTATCTATACTTAGCGCATAGATATTAAAACTAAGTATAGCTTTAAGCCCTTTAATAAGAATAATAGTAATATTAAATAAATAATTCCTTAATCTTTTTTAAGCATTAAGAAAGGAAAACGCGCTTATTAAGCCTTAAGAAAAACCTTAACTATAAGCTAAGGATATAAAGAGATTTAATATATTAAGACCTTTAAAAGTATCCTTTAACGAAATCTAAGAAGATAATAAAGCTAGTATATTTTAAGGAGTAGACCGTTTTATTAACTTTATCTGCTTAAAGACTAGTAAAAGCGAGGCTTATATAGATAAATTAGCTATTTAATTGCCCTCCTTTTTTTAAAGAAGTATAGCGAAATAGTATTTTAAAGACCTTTTAAAACTATAATAAAAAAAGCTTAGCGAGCTTAATATTAAACTAAGCTAATAGATCTCCGCCTTATAAAAACGGTTTAAAATCTACTTAAATATAGCGATATAGGTACTTAATAAAAAGCACTTTACTATTAAAGATATAGTAATAAGATCTAACTTTAAGTCTTAGATATCGCGCTTATAATATAAAGCTAAGGCCGCACTTTATTAGCTAAACTACTTAACTATAATAATTTACTAAAAGCTAGATATCTATTTATTAAAACCCTTATAATATTTATTAAGAAACGAGGATATTAATAGATAGATTAACGAATTTAAGGAAATTCTTTTTTTATTATAAGTTAAATATACTTAAGGATCTTAAAAGTACTTATAAGAGCGAAAAAAAGAAGTCTAACTTATAAAAAGGAAAAAGCCGACTAGCTATACTTTATACGCACTTAAAAGATAGTTTAAGACGCCCTAGCTATCTATTAAGGGCTCGCTAAGGCCGCGGGTTATATTTTTAAACCGCTTAGTAAAGGCGGATATACTATAAGCCTTATAATACTCGCTAGGTTAAAGGAGAAACCTATTTAAATAGTTAAGAATATAAGCTAAAGTCCTTTAGCTTAAAGAAAAAGAACCTTTAAGACTATATGCTTATTAACGCTAAAGCTAAAGCGGGTATACTTTATAACTAAAAAAAGAACTATAGTAAAGACTAATAACGATTTAAAAGATAAAGAGTATAATATAAAAAGAGCTTAGTTAAATACTAATAAAAGCTTAAAGAAAACCGCAATTTATACTATAGCAGACTTAGTTTAAAAGGCTAATAAAGTATACGGATTTTATAGCAAAGTATTCCTCTTAAAGAATAAGCTCTATTAATACATTAAAGATAAATGCCCCCTAAACCTTAACTAAGACGTTACTATATAAAGACGTAGCTTAGTATAGTAAGTAGTTATTTCAAAGCTATAAAGCGTTTAAATAGTAAAGGCTTCCTTTAACGTTTAGCCGTTAAGCTTTAATAAGCTATTACGATTTACTTATATACGCTTATTAGTTTATAGAAAAGAAAGGCATAAGATAAGTATTAAAACTTATATAGATACTAATATAAACCGAAGCCTTATCTAAGCTAACTTAATAAAGACCTTTTAAGATATAACTATAAACTCCTTTTAACAAATTCCTATTTAAGAAGTAAGAAAAATAGCTATTATTAAATAAGTAGAATTTACCGTAAATATACTAAGAAGGCTAAATAGAAGCCTTATTATTATAAAAGTAAGGATTAGCGCTTAAATAGTAAAACGCTTAGTGGCTAATATATTATTTAGCTAAGACTTTTTTGTTCCTTATTAAAAAGACCTTATTAGCTTTATATTAATCTTATAAATTTAGGCCTATAAAAGGATTTACGCTAAAGTTAAAATAGTCTAGCTAGGACTAGCAATATATAAATAGGTAATTTACTTCGTTATTATAACGATTTTACCTAATTTTAGCTATACTTTACCTATAGAAGTCTAGGCGCTGCTATTAAGGCATAATATAATATTTTTCCTTAATAACCTTAAGCTCGCCTAAATAAAAGTATAAGATTATAAGAGCTTTATAGCAATAAACTATTTTAAAGAACTACTAATACTCCGTTAAGGCTAAAAGGTAAGGATAATTATAAACCTTAATAAGTAGTTTTAGTTATATAAGGAGGTCGATACTACTACTCCTTTAGCATAAGTCTTTATAGAAAATCCGGATAAGATAGACCTCGCTAAAGACTTCTTATAAAAAGATCTTATAATAAACTTATAAGGGAGTAAAATATACTCTCCCGGAGCCTATAAGCTAAATATAGCATAAGTAACACATACTATAAATACGCTGAAATGAATATTAAATCCGCTATATTATTCTACATACTATATATACTTTGTTATATTATATATATATATATATAAGCAAAATATAAGCAGATTAAGAAGAGGTATATATAGAGACTATATATATAATCCGTGCTAAGTCGCTACGCCACCTTGTATTCCTTGCGGAATTAGTCCCTAGGCTTATAAATATAATATTAACCTAATAATAGCTATTAGCCTACTATATATAACTGCGCTAAATAGGCGGCTCTTTTCTAAATTACTTAAGTAACTTATAGCTTAGGAATTATCTATATAAGGAGGCCTTAGTCCCCCCTTTACTTTAGATAGATTATTTACCTTATATATATATATCTTCCCTATTTCTTTACTTTTTCGCATACTCTTTATATCTTTATAATTCTCTTACTTATAGCTATAAGCCTGCTTTCTTCTACACCTATTTACTCCTTACTTTGTTATAAGCCCGGCTTCCTTTTAAGCCGGACTTACCCCCGACCCCTGCCGACGTTTTCCCGACTATTACGTAATCGGGAAATTCTAGTAAAACTCTTTCCTACTTTTTACGTAGTCGCGCTTATTAAGCGTATTTTCTACGGAATTCTCCGGATATCCTATCGGACTCGGTTCCTTAGTTTTCCTCTTTTCCTCCTCCTTCCTATACCTTATGTCTTTATAACCACATTTCCAGGACTATATTAAGCATTAAAAACCTTATAAAAGTCTTTCTCTTTATAACAACAAACGCAATCCTTAATATATCTTTTCTTATATTTCTTAGACCCTTTCTATTATATTCTTTTACTAATATCCTTTCGATTAATATTTCTTACCTCTCCTTTTTCTTATTAACTTTTATACTAAAATACCTCTCGGAAAAATTTAGAAAAAACATAGCTACTAAGAAAGACTATTAATTTAGCAAGCTAAAAGGTTCTTCGAATTATTCCTTATAGTTACTCCGAATAAAATCTATTATTATCCGTAAGAAAGCCGCCGGAGCCGTCTCTTAAAATCTATATGCGAAATCCGCGGAAATACTTGCCCTTATACGTCTTAAAGTTAAGGATAGTCCTCTCTCTTCGATAAAACACTATACGACTGCAAAGTTAGCTTAGGAAGCTTAAAAACCCTTTATAATTTAGTAAATTTTACTTTTAATTTTCTTCTTATAAAAGAACTATTTAATTTAACCCTCGAAACTTATACTTCGATTAAGGCATATCTTAATAAGATAAAAGAGCTTTTCGATAAGCTAAATACATAAGGAATTAAAATCCCCGAGGTAGTAATTATTACTTAGATTTTAAAATGCTTAAATAGCTCTTATTTTAGCTTTATAACTAATATTTCTTAAGCTTTTAAAGATAACGCCTAAGCCTATACTTTAAAATGACTTTCTTCCTCTTTAATCGATAGGTTTAAAAGGATTAAAGCTTTAAAGAATCCCTTTTTTAATTAGCTATCTTTTTTATATAGCAAAATTCCTACCTTTTATAAGAATTATAAGGAAAAGAGCTATACTATAAAAGACTGTTTTTAGCTCGAGGAAAATAAAGATAAGGCAAAGGCAGCAGGTTTTAAACCTAAAGCCTCTTTTTCTTCCCTTTTTTCTTATAAAAGGCCTCTTCCGATTAGACCTTCTTAGGACTATTTAAATAAGAATAATAGGCGTTTTACGCCTATACCCTCCTCGAGAGAGTCTTCTTAAGAGAGAGTTTTAGTTACTGGAAAATTAGTAGTTAAAGGCCGATAAAAGAGACGAGTTTCCTCCTTTAAAGAGTCCTTTGCCTCTAAAGAAATACTTTATATTTCCGACTTCTTAGCTTAGGTAAATAACCCTCCTCTTTAACCCTTTATACCTTCTATATCCTCTATACCCTCTATACCCTCTATACCCTCTATACCCTCTATACCCTCTATACCCTCTATACCCTCTATACTCTTTATGCCCTCTATATACTCTATAACTTCTATACTCTCTATGCCCTCTATACTCTCTATACCCTCTTTCCCCTTTATATCTACTATACCCCTTTTATATATACCTCTTTTATATACCTCTTTAAAAGAGAAAAAGAAAGCTAATATAAGAAATATTATAGGACCTTTAAAGCCTCTTCCTTCTCCTATTTCCTAGGTTGTTTTTAAGGTGAATAAAAATATTATTAAAATAAAACAAGGGAATATATAAAAGTTTATCTTTAATATATAGGCTTCGAAGCATATAGTATATAGTAAATTACTCCGCTTTTCTTATAAAGATATATTTATAACTATTACTTAGGGAAAAGCGTCTTTTATTATCGTTAAAGGCGTAGGAAATTTATATTTTAAATTTCCTAATAGCAATATACGTTATATATTTAAGAACTGCCTTTATATACCTTAAATTAGTGTTAATATAATAAGCTGATTATCTCTTTTTAATACCTCTGCTTTTATAAGTTAAGATAATATTACTCTCTAAGATAAAGAGGCAAATATACTTATATAAGGCTTTATTAATAACGGCCTTTATTATATCCTTCTTATTATAAAGACTCGCTTTTAAGTTAACAATAAAATATATAATATAAAAAGCTTTATAAACAATATACCTATAGACAATATATCTATAAACAATATAACATCTATAAACAATATACCTATAGACAATAAAGCTATAGACAATACCCTTATAAATAAAAGATTAAAAGTCTATAGATAAAAAAAAGACTATAGATATACTTCTTAAGCATAAAATATTAGGATATTTAAAGTATAAATCACTATATAGATACCTAAGAAAAAGGAATTTTAATATAAATATAAATAAAGCTAATATAATAAAGATAAAGCAATGCGAAGCTTATATAAAAGCGAAACAAACAAATAAAAAGAAAAAGCTTATTCGAGAAGGAAATATCTCTACTTAGATAAAATATATACTAATATTTAGGGCCCTATAAAAACCCTAACTTATAATAAATACATATACTTTATATCTTTTTTAGATGCTATAACTAGATATCTAAGAATATACCTTATAAAAAGTTAGGCAGAATGTCTGCTTAAATTCTTAGAAGATAAATAAGAATTAGAAAATAATATAAATAAGACTACTATAAAAGAGGTTTTTTCTAATAATATAAGAGAATTCATATATAATATAAACCTATACTGCTTAAAACACGGCCTTATATATAATATATATCCTATATATACCCCTTATTCTAACGGCAAAATAGAAAGGATAAATAGAACTATACTTAATAAAGTCCGGGCTATGCTTTTTACCTCGAACCTACTAAAATACCTATAAGGTAAGGCTGTTTTAGTAGCTATATATATATATAATAGTTCCCCGCACTCTGCTATAAGTTTTATATCCTCTATAGAAAAGAAGAATAATATAGCTTTAAGTCTAAAAGACTTCGATAAAATAAAAGTATTCGGAAGCACTATATTTTATAAGAATAAAACTCCTAATAATAAACTAAAGCCTAGAGCTTATAAAGGGGCAATAATAAGCTATAAAGATACCGCTTATAAGATATATAACCTTTCTAAACGAAAAGTAATAATTTCTAAAGATATAACTATACTAAAAAATAACTTCTTAAATAAAGATAAATATACTAATTTTAATAACACGCCCTCTTTAAATAAGCTGCTAAAAACCTATAATACTAGAAATAATAGTACTAGTAATAATAATAACAATAATGATAACAATAATACTAATAATACTAATAATACTAGTAATATAAATACTAGCGATATAAATATAGGTAATAATAATATAAATACGAAAGATACTAGTAATATAGATAATAATACTATAAATAATAATACTAGCGATAACAATCCTAGAGAAACTTAGCAAAAGGATTAAAGGATTAAAGTAGAAATACCTAAGAAGCCTACTAAATACTATAAAGATATTATAGAATGCCTTATATATAATATTATAATTAATAATAATAATATAAAATATATCCTTTTTATTATAGAAGGAAATAAAGATCCTATAAAGCCTACTACTTATAAGCAGGCTATAAATAGTCTATAAGTAAAAAACTAGGATAAAGCTATACTAAATAAACTAAACGAACTTATTAGTCTAGATACTAAGGAAATATAAGAGCTTCTTAGTAACAAGGGGGCTCTAAGAGGCCGATAGGTCTATAGAATAAAGAAGGATAATATAAATAATATAACTAGGTATAAAGCTCGCTTTATAGTATAAGGCTATAAGTAAATATATAGCTTAGACTATATCGAAACCTTCTTTATAACCGCTAGACCTAAGTCTACTAAACTCTTATTAATGCTAGCTATTACGAATAATTAGTAAATATTGCAATACGATATAAAAAATGCATTTATATATATAGATATAGATATAAAAACATATATAAATATACTAAAGGGTTATAAAGACGATATTATAATTTAAGACCCTAAGTATAAAAATAATAAGCATTATAAAAAAAAAGCTAGTTGTAAAATTAAAGAAAGCTTTATACGGTCTTAAACAAAGTCCGATGCTTTAGTATAACTTATTATCTAAGGTCTTAGGCGAGCAAGGATTTTCCTGCCTACCTATAAACAAAAGGGTGATTATAAATAATAAGCTATATATAGCTATATTAGTTTACGTAGACGATCTTCTGTTTTTTAGGCCTATAGAGGATTCTATAACTTATAGAATTAATAAAATAAGCAAGGTTTTAAATATTTAATCTTTAAGCAAAGTAAAAGATTTCTTAGGAATGACTAAAACTATAAATAGAGCTAAAAAGAACATATATATATCCTAAGAATAATATACCCTTAATAAGATAAAGGAACTTAATAAATAAAATATTAGAACCTTAAAAACCCTTGCTATAAAAGGAGTTAAATTAAATAAAACAGAAGACTATATAGCTATAAAAGAAGACATCCTATTATATTAAATGTAAATAGGCTTACTATTATTTTTAGCATTGTTTCTAAGACTATATATAGTATACGTAGTAATATTCTATGCTAAATTTGCTTTTAACCTAGAAATACCACATTTTAAAGCACTAGTTACGATCTAGAAATATTTAAATCAATATCCTAGCTTAGGCATATACTATAACTATAATATAGCATTTAATATACTATTTTTCAAAGCCTATACTAATACTAATTAGGCTAGTGATCTTATAGACCGGAGGTCGGTCTCTAGATATAGTTTCTTTATAAATAACAACCTTATAAGCTAGGCTTGCTAAAAACAAAAATCAATAGCACTCTTTATATATAAGGCTGAATATATAGGCCTTAAGGAGGCTAATAAAGAAGCTTTATATTTATATAGCTATTTTAATACTATAGTAAAAGAAATGTTTAAAAATATACCTAAAAGTAAAGTCCTTATAATTATTATAGATCATTAATTTACTTTAAAAAAAGAAGTGAATCCTAAATTATATAGGCTAAGAAAATATATAGGCTTAGTATATAACTTTACGCGTAATAGTATTAAAGAAAAAGAGATAAAGGTTTATTATATAAAGTCTTAAGATAATATAGTAGATATATTTACTAAGGGATTAGGTTTTATACTATTCGATAAATTCCGAAGTTTACTAAGAATTAAAGAGGTTATAATATAAATTCCTATAATAAGAGTTTTTAGCTATTTCTTACTTTCTTTAGCTTTCCTCTATATAACCTAAGGTTTTTCACCTATATAAAGGTTTTCCTTAAATAATAAAATAAAGAGGTTTTACTTAAAACATATAATAAGTTTTTCCCTTTAAGAAAGATTAAAAGCTTTAAGTTTTTCCCTATAAAAAATAGGTTTTCTTAAGCTATAAAAAAAGAACTTTTCCTTATTTTAAGTGTTTTTACTTTACTTTAGTTCGTATATCTAAAGCGCACTTTTATACTATAAGTACCTTTTAAAGGAGGCTATAAAGGAGTAAAATATACTCTCCCGCAGCCTGTAGGCCAAATACAGTATAAATAACACATGACATAAATACGCTGAAAGGTATATTAAATCCGCTATATAATTCTGCATACTTTACATATTTTCTTATATTATTTCACGTATATATAAGGAAGATATAAGCAGATTAAAAAGAGGTGTATGTGGAGACTATATGCATAATCCGTGCTAAGTCGCTACGCCACCTCGTATTCCTTACGGAATTAATCCCTAGGCTTATAAATATAATATTGACTTAATAATAGCTTTTAGCCTACTATGTATAACTGCGCTAAATAGGGGGCTCTTTTTTAAATCACTTAAGTTACTTATAGCTTAGGAATTGTCTATATAAGGAGGCCTTAGTCCCCCCTTTACTTAAGATAGATTATTAACCTTATATATACATATCTTACCTATTTCTTTACTTTTCGCACACTCTTTATATCTTTATAATCCCCTTACTCGTAGCTATAAGCCTGCTTTCTTTTACACCTATTTGCTCCTTAATTAAATTCTAAGCTTAAAATCGGCTAAACTAAGGACTTACTTAAACTTATTACTAATAAAGGCGTCCGGATTTACGCTAAGAACTTAAAATATATATTAAAAGTTTAAGATATCCTTTAATCGTTTCCCCGTCTTTTACGGAATAAGGGAGTAGTATATATAGATAAATGTAAATATATATATATTCTTTTAGTAAAAGAATAGCAATACTAATAAGTCGTATTAAGATTATACTTATTAAGCAATAAGGATAAGGAGGTAGTAAATATAATATTTAGCTTACTAACTATATAAGGCCGATTAAAACGAGTTTATAAGCTAAATTTATTTATAGCGCTAGTATTTATAATATAAAAGATAGTAAACGGATAGGTAAAAGGATAAGTAATTATAAACTTATAAGGGATTAACGCTATTATTACCTTAAACGCTTACTTAATGCCCCTTAAAAGCGATATAATTAAACGCTTTTAAGGAAAGAAGTTTATTAATATAGTAAACGTATAATCGGTTTTTTATTAGTTTTTAGTTTACTAAAACTACTAAGAAAGGTTTATAGTTATAAGCTATCGTAGGCTAAAAAGATTACTAATAATAATAATAGGCTTTAAAAACTCCTTAGTATACGTTTAAAGGTTTATTAATAATATTCTTTATAAATACTAAAAATACGTAGCGGCTTATATTAATAATATTATTACTTACTTTAATATAGCTAAAGAATAACTTTAATATATTAAGGCTATATTCCGCGCCTTTTATAACTATAATATTACCTTATTTAGATTTAAGTCCTTCTTAGCGTACCTATATATATAGCTCCTAAGATTAAAAGTAAACACTATCGGCTTAATAAATATAAATAAACAGGTATAAGCCTTAAGGGATATCGCGTTTTTAAAGAACCTTTAATAGCTTAAGAAATAGATTAGCTTTACTAAGTAGTAACGATATATAGTCTTAAATTTTACTAAGGAAGTTAACGTCTTATAAAAACGAAAAACGGAGCTACTTTAAGTAAGATAGGAAGAAGAAGTCCCTTTAAGGGGCTATAAATAAGCTAAATATACCGCAAAAGCCGCTTTTTAGCCTACCTTTAAAGAAAAAGAGGCTTTTGCGGATTTAACTAAGAAACTTACTAAGCCTTAACCAATTTACTACTTTAACCTTACTTAATAAATATTTATCGAGATTAATATATATTAAAAATATAAAGTAGCGGCTATAGCTTTTTACTTAAAGGAAGGTACGGAATAAGATAAAAAGACGCTATTAGCCTAAACTAAGATTTAGCTTATCGTTTACTTAAGCCGCGCCTTTTAAAGTAAAGAGCTTTAATACTAGCTTATAAAACTTTAAGTAGTCGGTTTAATATAAGTAGTTTATAAGTTATATACTATAGTACTATTTATAAGAACGCTATAAGTAGTTATCTTTACTAACTATATAAGTACTTATAAAATCGTATATTAAAAATCCTTATTCTTTATTAATATAAACTTTAACGATAAGCTAGTCCTTATGTTTTAATACTTAAGCTTATTCCCGCTTAAAGTATACTATATCTTAAGCATTAAAAACATTATACTAAACGCTTTTTTATATTTACTATACTAAAATCATAAGCTAGTATCCTTAAACTAAGAAGGGGAATTAAAAGGTATTTAAAAAGACGAAATAATAAACCGCGTATTCCTTTATATAAAAGTATTAATTAAATTACTACTCCGTGAAAAAATGTTCGATAGATATACGGAGGATATATAGTAAGTTAAGATTATAGCGCAGCTTAGCGATAAGGATAAAGTCCTTAAACTCCTATTCTTTTAGTTATAAAGGTTACTATACTTTATAAAAAACGATAAACGCTAAAAACTATATATCCTTAAGACCTATACTTAAGGGATTATCGAAAACGCTTATAGTAAATATTTTTATACTAGCCGTAATTATATATAATAAGATTTATCTAAACGCTTCTTAATCGTATAGCTTAGTAAATATATAAATAAGGTTATAAATAGCTAAAACGCTTATTAATATAACTAAACTAATTAAGGTAAGACGCTAAAGTAGCTTATCCCGATTTAAAGCCCGCCGGTTTTATACTATATAATAGTAATAGACTTTATTACTAGGCTCTTAGTAGTTTAAGCTAAATAATCTTTATAAAAAGATCTTATAAAGAACTTCTTTAATACTTTACTAACTATAACTAATAGATTCTTAAAAATATATCTCCTTATCTTAAGCAATAATTAGTTTATAGTAAAAAACTAAGTATAAGCGTTATATACTAAGCTACTCCGCACTAATTTAAGGATTTTAAAAGGGATAATCTCTAACTAAGATATAAAGTTTACTTTAGTATTTTAGCAGACTTTATAGTAAGTCTTTAAATTAAAGCTTTTTATATTTACCGCTTAAGACCCTTAAACTAATAGCTTATTAAAAAGGCGAAACTAAATAGTAAAAATCGCGCTACGATTTTTTACCGCTAATTTCCTAAACCTATACTAAACTAATATACTAATCGCTTTTAAGTTTAGCCTTTATAATTCCTTCTTCTTAAAACTTTATATAGCCCTTAGTAAGCTTATTATAAAAATAAGAATAGATAACGGCCTTTAGTTTTTTAATAACTACTTATACTTATAAAACTAAAAAGTCTTATAAGAAGAAGCTACGTTAGCTATCGCTTATGCTTAAGCCGATATAAAGGATGGATATAATAAGAAATACCGCCTATAAAAATTTAAGCTTAGTAATTAAGTTTAGCTATCGCTTAATAAGGGTTACTACATTACGTATAGTAAACTAGTAAAGCTTTAAAAAAGACGTATTAAGCCGTTTAAACTTACCGCTAAAGTAAGATAGCTCGTATACTAATTAAATATAAAAAGGTCCTTTAATATCTCTTTACTTATTTAAGTAGTATAACTACGCTTAGCGGATAAGCTAGCTATATACTTTAGCTTAGTTTAAGATAAAGGGATACTTTACTTAAATAAGTAAGAAGTAAAACGAATCTTATAGAGCTATATAATAAAAAAAGGTAGTAAAAAGCTAAAAAAGAAGTTTTTTATAGCTTAAAAAGGCTAGCTAAGTAGCTATAACTTATAGGTAAACGAAAAAGCGCTTTTCTTACTAAGGATTATAAAAGCCTTTAAAAAGGCATAAAAGGAGTTAGCTACTTAAAAAGTTTAGATAAAAGTATAATGCGCGGCCTTTATAACTTAATATATAACTTTTTAATAAAGAGAATTATATAAAGGCATATAAGCGCCTTATTATAGTCTATTTACTATCCTTCTTTAACTAAAGGAGATAGCGATAACTAGCCTCGCGATATATTCCGCCGCTTAATTTTATAAAAGCTACTAATAATAACTAATACGATCTTTAATAAGCTTAGCTTCCCGGGCTTATATTTTAGTAATAAGATTATAATAATCGGAAGTTTCCGCTTAGCTATAAACGACGCTAAGTTTTACTTATAAGCCCGCGAAGAGTTTAAACGCGACTTAACTTTAACCTAAATAATGAAATTCCTAGGCTTTTATATCTACTTTATTAGCTATATTAACTACGCGTTTCATATTCTCGCCTTTAAGGCCTCTTTTATAAAGAGGTTTTTCGAGACTATTAAGCACGTTTAAATCTTTATAAATAAGGAGTAAAGTACTAAAGCTATTAAGGACCTTATTCCTTACTTTTAAGTAAGAATATAAACGTTTAATACCCCGGTATTAACTATACTTATTAATATTTATAAAATAGCTTACCCTTACCTTAATACTTTCTTAGTAGCTAAATATATATTAATCGGTAAAAAGGTATAGGTAATAGCGCTATATAAAAAAGATAATAAGTTAAAAGGCTTAGTAAGAAAAAGCAGGGGATACCTATAATAGCGGTAATAAG
This sequence comes from Ophiocordyceps robertsii, assembly GCA_027405785.1. Lineage (NCBI taxonomy): Eukaryota > Fungi > Ascomycota > Sordariomycetes > Hypocreales > Ophiocordycipitaceae > Ophiocordyceps > Ophiocordyceps robertsii. The sequence continues at coordinate 39,414 of JAPEBW010000604.1, forward strand.
TAAGACATAATATCTTACTTATAGGCGGCTTATAAAGCTAGTAAGTAATATAAGGAACTTAGTAAAGGATTAAAAAACGGCGTAAAAGGTAAATAAGATAATAATATAAGATAAGGCTTAAATAAAGCTAGTTTCTTATAATATATCCTATTAAGGAATTTAAATATTCCTTAGTATAAAGACTCCTTATTGCTTAATAAGTACTTAGACGTATACCTTAAAAGAAAGTCGGAAAACTTAACTATAAGTTTTAGCTAAACGCGCTAATTACCTTAATAAAGATAAAGACATATAACTATATAGGAGGTAAGGATTTATAATAAAAGCCGCTTACTAACTATCTTAAGCTACTTAGCTATTATCGTTTAGATAAGCTAAAAAACTATTAAAAGAATAAGAATAAAGCACTATTAATATAGCGTAAAAACGCTATTAAAAAGCTATTATTTAGCGCCCCCTTTACTTTCTTTTTACTTAAAACTAATAAGGATATCGGCTTTTCTTTCTTACTTAAAAGAGTTATTATAAAATCTAAATAGCTATACTTAAACTCCTTACTTTCCTCTTAAGGAGCCTTATAAAACCCCGTAAAAAAACGCTTAAAGCACGTATTATAAAGGCTCGCTTAAGGAAATATAATAAATATTACTAGTTAGACCTTACTAAGGTTTTTAAGATATAACTATAAAGGCTTAAAAGCTTACTTAACTATAGTTTATAATATTTTTAACTATAAAAGATACCGTACAAACTATTAAGCGGATTCCGCCGGTATCTTTAAAGAATATCTAAGGATATTTTTAAGATATATTAATTATAGTTTAACTTGTTTTTAACTATAAATATACTTAAAAAGATATAATATAAACTTTACCGCGATTTTTAAGAGATATTTAAGTATATTTAAGGGATTTCCTTAATTATAGTTTATAGTATTTCTAACTAAGCTTATATTTAGTTTATTAAGTAATTTTATAAGTATATTTACGGTTTATCTACTTTTTTTTTTTTTTTAAACTTCTCCGCGAATAAGTTACTTGCCCGCAGCGGGTGCGCATCGCGTTTAAAACTCTTACTAATAATAAGAATCAATTCGGCGGTATTAGTTACCCCCCTTAGGACGATATCGTAGCGTGGCCGGGGGACGCGGGGGCAAGGGGGTAGCCCGCCTCGCACCGGTATTAACCGCAGCGCTTAGCGTAACGAAACGCCCTTAAGCTTTACGTACTTAGATAAAGAGCCGAATATACCCCGATAAGACGACGACGCGTAACCCGGCCGGACTATACGCGATACTAATAAAAAGAAGGCCTATAATAAAATCGCGGGTATAGTCCCGCACGTATAGTTCGATTAAGTATAAGTAGTAGTTAAAACCCTCCTCCGCTTTAAGGAGCGCGCTAAGAGCGCGCTAACCGTAGTATAGGCCGACCTTAAGCTTCGTAGGGCTATTTAAAGCGCGATAAAAGAAGCTATATATAAAGAACTAAGATAAGGCTAAGCTTAAAGCTTAAGGGAAGGACTTAAAAGGACTTAAGTAATAGTAGTAGCGGGCCTTAAAAGGCTAGTAAGGTATAATGCGAAGATAAAGCCGGTCCCGCCCCGGCACGAACGCGAGCTAGTAGTAGTCCCGATAAGAGCGACGCTAGATATCTTAAACCGCGAGCCGAAGGATATAGTTAAAGCAATTAACGCGGCGCTTAATATCTCTTCCGTTATAATAGCGAGACGCTTCTTAAGTAGGGATATCGCGATAACGTTTAATATAGCGGCACGACCTTATTAGTAAAACTAAGACTAAGTAAGGAGCGTTTTTAGGCCGGAGGTAGCGATAGCGCGTAGGGCCTATATAGTAATTACGAAGAATATCCCGGTAAGGGTCTTCGGGATAGATAAAGCGCTTTTAATTAAGGAGATCGCTAATATTAATAAAGTAGAAGTTATATAAGCGTAAGCAATACGCCTTAAAACTAAGACTTTAATAGCTATAACCCTTATTATTAATATAAGTAGCTTAGCGGAGGCTAATAAGCTATATAATATAGGCCTATTCTTAAAGGCCTAGATATTTTAATATAAGCTATACGATAAGTTAGTTAAACTTACTTAGTGCTATAACTACTATAAATATAAGTATATCGCTAGATATTATACCTTAATATAGCTTTACGCTTACTATAAAGGGACTTCTTATATAGGCGGCGAGGATAAGTACCGCGTAAAGAAGGGCGAAATCCCTTATAACTACGTATCTTATAGCGGGTAGCACTTAGTATAGTCCCGTACTTATCTTATAGCGGTAAAAGCCTAAGATAAAGTAAGGGACTATTACTTAAACCGTCCGTAATGCTTCGCTAGCACTTATAGCTAGCCGGACCCTTAAATCCCCCTTCCCTTTATAGAGGACTAAGGGCCTACTTTATTATAGGCGCGGAAACGCCTTAAGCGGCTAAGAAAGGACGGGCAGACGCCGTCGGCACTACTAGCTAAGGTATAGGTAGTAAGCACTAACCCGAGCGATATTAAACGATATATAAGGCAACGGAGCGCGTTGCTCTTAACTTAAGCTATTACCTTATCTTAAACGACGAACTTTACCTTAACCCCTTACGTATAAAATTAAAGGTCCTTTATTAAAATATATAAAAGAGATACGAGCTAGCATAACTAGCTCTTAGCTACCGCGCCGAGTATAACATAATAGCGCTTTAAGAGATAAAGAAAACACAGGGCTTAAGGGCCCCGTCCTTAAGGGGCGCACCGTATAGGCTAGTTTACGGGGAGGACTATAACGCGATATATATTTATAAGAGGCACGAGATAAGGACGTAGATACTACGGACTAGATATAACTAAGGGGAAATAACCTTTAGTAATAGTATAAGGCTAAGGTCTTTATACTCGCTACCGGAGGGGATTTAAATAGGCCTAGCTAAGGCCTTAAAAGAGGTTAATAGCTAAGGCCCGCTAGTCTTAGTAAGGGACTTAAATATCTATTACCCGCTATAAAACGCCTATAACCGGACTTCCGATAAAGTAGAATAGTTTATTAAGGAGGCCGCGCGGCTCCGGCTTATACTAGCTATGCTAAAGGGGGAATATATACGTTTTTTCTATAGGTATAGAGATAGCACGATCGACCTCGTATAAGCTACGATAAAAACGGCCGTATAGTTTATCGGCTTAAACTTAGACTTTATAAGGTCTAACTATATTCTATAAGTAGTCTCGTTTAAGATAAGATCTAAGCTAAGGGAGGTATTAATAACGCTAAGGTAGAAAGAGGCGGAGAAAAAGAGGGTAAAGGCGGAAACCTTATCCCGGCTCGGGATATAATAGCCTACGCTTCGTAGCTTATAAGAGATCGATATAGAAATAGATAGCTTATATAACGATCTTAATAAAATTGCCCGCGCGATAGTCCCGCACCGGAAGCAAGCGATCCTAAGGGGCAACGTATAGTTTACCTTAAAGGCGGCCTAAGCTACCTAAGTTGCGAAAAAGGCTTAAAGATACTATAAAGGATATAAGACTTAAGTAAACTAAAAAGCGCTATAAAAAGCGGCTACGGCCTAAAAGCAAGCTATACGCAACGTAAGATAAGAATACTAAAAAGACTTCTTTAAGGAGATTAGCGCTAATAATATTAAGCTATAAAACGTTAAACGATAAGCGCGTTTATATAGTAGGCTACCCTTAAACCTAGCGTACTTACTACCGTTAACCGGTAGGGGCTATAAATACTAACTAACCCCTAACTTTAAAGAGAAAGCCTAACTTTTAGCGGAGCGCTTCTTTTTAGCTAAAGCCGCGACGCTTTTAAGACCTCCTTAGCGCGCGGCTAAGAGGGAGCTTATTATAAAACGGCGTATTAACCTTATAGATATATCTTAAGCGATAAGCAAAATAGTAAGTTAAAAGGCGGTAAGCTTAAATAAGGTCCCTTTTAGCTTCTTTAAGCTTTATAGCTTAGCGCTCTTAGCTTAACTAGCGATAATCTTTACGGCCTATATAGAGATATCGCACTTTCTAACCCGGTTCTAGTCCGCGAACGTAATAGTGCTAAGAAAACTAAGGAAGAAACCTAGGGTATACCGCACTGCTAGGGGGTAAAGACCTATTTCCCTCTTACCGACGATAAGCAAGATCTTAAAGTAGATCTTAGCTTAAAGACTCGCGATTATAGCGGAAGCGAACGGGGTCTTACTTAAAGGATAGTTTAAGAATAAAAAGGAAAGGTTTATAAAGGCGGCAATACTTTAAGTAATAAAACTAATACGTATAATATAAGCTAAAAAAGGGATTATATCGTTCTTTTAACTTAATATTAAAGGGGCCTTCGATATAGTTAACTACGAGAAACTCTTAAAGGAACTTACCTTTTAAGGCTACTTTAAGTAGTTTATAAGGCTAGCCCGTAGCTTTATAAATAAGCGCTACTTTACTCTTTATTTCGATAAAAGAAAGGCTATACTAGTCCGAATTACTACCGGGGTCCCTTAAAGCTCGCCGCTATCCTTAATCCTATTCCTTTACTATATAATACCCCTCTACGAAAGATTAAAAAAGCTAAAAGGAGTTTATATTATTAGTTTCGCTAATAATACGAATATTCTTAGCGTAAGCCTTAAGAAGGGATTGATAATAGCGCGGCTTAAGGCGGCTTAAAAGGTATGCGGTATATAGGTAAAAAAGTTCGCGGTAAACTTTAAACCTTTAAAAAGCGAGCTTATTTACTTTATAAGAAGATATAAGGCGATCACGACCCTTATTCGCCTTAAGGCCGCTATAGTAATGCCGGTCTAAGACGCTAGGCTCTTAAGAGTATAGGTAGACCGCAAGCTTAAGTAAAAGGCATACTTTAATAAGCTACGCGCTAAGCTAAAAAGGCAGAACCTAGCCTTTATAGGGCTCGTAGCGTCTATATAAGAATATACCTTACTTTAGGCCTAAGAAGTCTATAATAAAGTCGTTTAGTCCCTTATATTATACGCTATAGTTATGTTTTATAAGATAACCTTAGTAAACGGAAGGCCCCGTAGGATAGCTACGAAGTTAGCGCGGGATTAAACTGCCTACCTTCGAATAGTTATAAGGGCCTACCGGGCTATACTAGTTTACTAGCTTAAAGCCGAAACCTAGGTCCCGCTAATTAACCTCTACTTAAACTAAAAAATAGCCGACACCCTTAAGAAGCTAAAGGACTCCGGAATCTTAGACTAAATCTAACGCGCATCCGCGTCGGTAGTAAGACTGCTCCGGCAACGTAGACGACGGCTAAAGCGGCCTACGCCCTTAAGGCCACCGCTCGCGGAGGTATTAAGGGGGGTACGGTCTTAAGTTAGGTCTAGCGAGCTTTAAGAGAAGAAAAAAATAGAGGAAATCCTCTTTAAGGAATAAGCTAAGCGGTAAAGCTTAAGGGAGGAACCTATTAAATAGCGCCGGACTACGCTTTATCTTATAGACCTACCGCCTTAGTTTAATAAGGCTATAGCGCTCGACCGGCATAGGGCGCTGCTTAAGTACTTAAGCTTTACGATTACTTAAATACGAACCGGAGTAATAGGCCTTAAAGACTTCTTATTCCGCCGTAACGTACTTAAAGTAGTATCGCCCCTTTATAACTATAAGCAATAACGGAATACTATTTACTATGCGATAATAAGCTATAAGCTTACTAAAAAGGTAAGGGAGACGCTATTATAGCGACTTTATAACGCGGGCGAGGTATAGGCAAAGCTTTAAAAATAGGAGATAGCGGCTATACTAGTAAGATAGTTTTTAAGCTTAAGGCGCCTACGATAATTTAATCTAGTAATAAGACTATACCGAGGGGAAGATAAGGCATACGCGGCGGCTCCGGCTATACCTTAGTTAAGAGGGGATATATATTAATTAAATCGCCCCCTTAGCTTAGCTTAAAGGAATAACTTACTAATATAATAAAACGCTATAAAGCACTAAAACGCCGAAAACTTCCCCCCCCCTTAAGACCCTTACTTAGCTTATAAGGCCCTTAATAA
>JAPEBW010000605.1:0-45422 GCA_027405785.1 Ophiocordyceps robertsii
AGCTATAGTTAGGTGTTATAATTATAATATAACGGGAGGGGTTGCCGTTGCACTAATAGATAAAAGTCCGCCAGTAACACCTAACGGTATTACTGCCCCTCACGCTAGCTTTATAAGGCGACCGCACTACTAGTCCTACGGGGCACCCCCCGCCTAGCTGCTAGCCACCTTATAATAGCCCGCTTAGCGTTTACTAAGTTAAAAGAGAAACCCGCTTAAATAACTAAAAATATAAGTTAAGGTCTTTTAACTTTTAAAAAAAGAATATTTAAAATAATATACTTATTAACGCTAAAGCTAAACTAAGTATACTTAGTAACTAAGAAAAGAACTAAAGCTAAGACTAATAATTATTTAAAGGACGAAGATTATAATATAAAAGGAGCTTAAACGGATATTAATAAGGCTTAAAAGAAGCTATAATTTATATTAAAGTAAACTTAGTATAAGAGGCTAATAAAGTATATAAGTTTTATAGCGAAGTATTCCTCTTTAAGAATAAGCTTTACTAATCTTTTTAAAATAAATACGCTTTTAACCTTAGCTAAGATATTATTATATAAAGATATATCTTAGTATAATAAGTAATTATATAAAAGCTTTAAAGCGTTTAAATAGTTAAGACCACTCTTAATATTTAGCTATTTAGCCTTAATAAGCTATTATAATTTACTTATATACGCTTATTAATCTACGGAAAATCAGGCCTTAATATAAGTATTAAAGCCTATATAAATACTAAGGTAAACAAAAGCTTTATTTAGGCCGACTTTATAAAAACCTTTTAAAATATAACTATAAACTCCTTTTAACGAGTTTTTATTTAAAAAGTAAAAAGAATAGTGCTACGCTTTATGGTATAAGGATAAAGAGATAAGGCGCGGACTAATTACTATTAGTTTAAGCCGGTACTACGGACTAATTACTATTAATTAAGGCTAGTACTACGGACTTATTACCGCTAATTAAGCTAGTATAACAAACTAATTACTTTATATAAACGTATATAAAGGTTTAAAAATAGTAAAAAGCTTATTTTTTTCTTTAAAGTATAGCTAGCTACTTTATACTTAGTTCTCTAAGCTTATTTTAAAGATCTTAAACTATACTATCCTTTTATTTATTATTAGTATATAAATAAACTATTAATATCCTTATAAAATTACAAAATAAACTAAGTATAAGCTTAGTTAGAAATGCTATAAATTATAGTTAAGGAAATCCCTTAAATATCTTTAATTATCCTTTAATAATTATAGTAAAGTCTATTTTATATTTTTTAAGGTGCTTTTATAGTTTAAAACGGGTTAAACTATAATTAAAATATCTTATAGAAATCCTTAAATATCCCTTAAAGATACTAATAAAGTCCGCTTAGTAGTTTTTATAGTATCTTTTATAGTTAAAAGTATTATAAACTATAGTTAAATAGGCTTTTAAGCTTTTATAGTTATATCTTAAAAACCTTAGCGGGGTTTAACCGGTAATATCTATTATATCTCTTTAAGCGAGCTTTAATAGTATATACTTTAAGCGTTCTTATTACGGGGTTCCGTAAAGCTCCTTAAGAGTAAAGTAAGGAGTTTAAGTATAACCGTTTAAATTTTATAATAACTCCTTTAAGTAAGAAAGAAAAGCTAATATCGTTATTAGTTTAAAGTAAAAATAAAGTAAAAAGGGCGCTAAGTAATAGCTTTATAATAGCGTTTTTACGCTATATTTATAGTATACTATCCTTATTTCTTTAATAGCTTTTTCGGCCTATTTAGCTAATAATAGTTAAGTAGCTTAAAATAGTAAGTAAGCGGCTTTATTACTAATCTTTACTACTTATTAAGTTATATTTCTTTGATTTATCTAAGCTATTAATATATTTAGCTAAAACTTATAATAAGGTTTTTAACTCTTCTTTAAGCGTGCGTTTAAGTACTTATTAAGTAGTAAGGAGTCTTTATACTAAGGAATATTCGTTATTTATAATAAGATACGTTATAAGAAACTAGCTTTATTTAAGCCTTATTTTATATTATTATCTTACTTACTTTTTATACTGTTTTTAATCCTTTACTAAGTTTCTTATACTACTTACTAGCTTTATAAGTCGCTTATAAGTAAGATATTCTATCTTACTTATTATTACTATTATAGCTATCCCCCTTTTTTTATTACTAGGCTTTTTAACTTATCGTCCTTTTTCTACGGCGCTATAACTTAAGCCTTTCCGCTAACTAACGCGCGTTTAGCTACTAAGAAGGTATTAAAATAAAAGTAAGCTATCCCGCTACTATTAATAAGTATAGTTAGTATTAAGGTATTAAATATTTATATTCTTACCTAAAAGCGAGTAATAAAGTCCTTAATAGCTTTAATGCTTAACTCCTTGCTTTTAAGGTTTTAAATATATTTAATAGTTTTAAAGAACTTTTTTATAAAGTAGGCCTTTAAGGCAAGAATATAAAGCGCGTAGTTAGTATAGCTAATAAGGCGGATATAAAAACCTAAGAATTTTATTGCTTAAGTTAAAGTTAACTTACGTTTAAACTCTTTATAAGCTTATAAGTAAAACTTAGCGTAGTTTATAGCTAGGTAGAAACTATTAGTTATTATAATCCTATTACTAAAGTATAAGCCTATAAGGCTAGGCCTATTAAAGATCGTATAAATTACTATTAGCAGCTTTTATAAGATTATACAGCGGAATATATTATAAAGCTCGTTATTACTATCTCCTTTAATTAAGAAGGATAAGGGATAGACTATAATAAGGCGCTTATATGCCTTTATATAGCTAAGCTAAGCATAGTAGTAAGAGAAAAGAGCGTTTGCTAAGCGGGACTAAATAAGTCTTAAAGGCTTATAGCGGCTATAAGCTAAGAGGGGGATTTTATAGCGTAGGCTAAACTATATTAAAAGTAAGACGGAGTTTTAGCTATAATAGCTTAAAACGCCGCTAGAAACTTAGCTTAAAACTAGCTAAGCTAGGCCTTAAATATATAGTTTAAGATAGCGCGGATATCGTTTTAGTTGTTTAGTTAAAGTAAGTTCTTACTAATTATAATAGCTACTAAAAACTTAAGACTATAGCGAGGTTAGCTAACTTAAAAGCATTAAGTATTACTTAGTTATTTTACTAATAAAGATTTCCGGCTATACTTTAAAAATATATAGGTAGCGGGGGCTTTTAAATAGTAAAAGCTAAGCGGGAAGTATAGCTAAGTTATCGCGAAACCTACTATTTAAACTCTATTATAAAATAAGGCTAAGGGGTAAGTCGTTTAGGTTAAGTATTTAAAAAGAGGAATATAAGCCGTCCTTTATAATACTATAATTTAAGTTAAATCTATTAACTTAAGCGCGGCTATAAAAAGTAAAGTAGGTTTATATATAGGCTTAAACTTAAAGGTTTTTACTTTTAATAAAAGACTTAAAGCTATAAAGAATAGCCGCTTTATTTTTATAAAGCTTAAGCACCCGCTTATATCCTTTATATTAAAGGTATAAAGGCTTATAAGAAAGCAAGCTAAAAAAGTAATTATAAAATAGCTAATCTTAGCTATAAAAGATATTAAATAATAAAAAGACTTAAAATAAAAGTATAAAAACTATAAGCTTAAGGTTAAGAAGGTTATATATATATAAGTAAGTAAGGTATAGCGGGCTAAAGCTAGCGGTATAAGGAAATATAGTTATAAAAAAAAATAAGGAAAGAAAGAGGGTAAGTAGCGAAGAGAATTTAAATAAGTATATTATAAGGCTAAAAAAGCCTTATTACTTAAAGTAAACGGTAATATATTATTATTAAAATAACTAATTACCTTAAGTATAGTAAGTTATAGTTTCTTATAACTTATAATAGCCTTTAAGTCTTATGCTTAAGCTTAACCGCTTAATTCTCTTAGTTAAAGAGTTACGTATTAAGGTATATATACCGCATATTATACTTTTATCTAAACTACTTAAGTAGCTAACTCCTCTTATACTTTCTAAAAAGCCTTTATAACTATTAGTAAGAAGACTGCTTTTTCGTTTACTTATAAGTTATAGCTACTTAGCTAGTCTTTTTAGGCTATAAGAAACTCTTTTCTTAGCTTTCCGCCGCCTTTTTTTATTATATAGCTTTATAAGATTCGTTTTACTTCTTACTTATTTAAATAAAGTATTCTTTTATCTTAAACTAAGCTTAAGTATATAGCTAGCTCGTTTATTAAGCGTAGTTATACTACTAAAACGACTAAATAGATATTAAAAGACCTTTTTATATTTAATTAGTATATAAGCTATTTTACTTTAATAATAACCTTTAATAGCTTAGTACGTCTTTCTTAAAGTTTTATTAGTTTACTATCCGCGATATAATACCCTTTATTAAGCTATAGCTAAACTTAATCGCTAAGCTTAAATTTTAATAAGCGGTATTTCTTATTATATTTATTTTTTATAGCGGCTTAAGTATAAGCGATAGCTAACTTAGCTTATTTTTATTAAATCTCTTAGTTTTATAAGTATAAGTAATTACTAAGAAACCGGAAGCTATTATCTATTCTTATCCTTATAATAAGCTTATTAAGAGCTATATAAATTATTAAAAAGAAGGAATTATTAAAGCTAAACTAAAAGGCGATTAGTATATTAGTTTAGTATAAGTTTAAAAAATTTGTAGTTAAAAATCATAGCGTGATTTTTATAGTTTAGTTTCGTCTTTTTAATAAGCTATTAGTTTAAAAGTATTAAGTAGTAAATATAAAAAGCTTTAACTTAAAGGCTTATTATAAAGTCTGCTAAAATGCTAAAGTAAACTTTATGTTTTAATAAATAATTATCCCCTTTAAAATCCCTTAATTAGCATAAAGTAGCTTAGTATATAACGCTTATACTTAGTTTTCCGCTATAAACTAATTATTACTTTAAATAAGAAAATGTATCTTTAAGAATTTATTAGTTATAGTTAATATTAAGGGCCTACATATACTTAGTTTAGTAGCACGTAGCTAAATAATTACTTATTTAAAGCTAAAAAGGGAAAGGGGAAATCTCTATTTTAGCTATATAGCTTTATACTTTATATAAGTCGCTTAAGTAGCCTATACTTAAGTTAAGTTTAAGTTAAACTTAAGCTAAGTTTAAGTAAAGTCTTATATAACTTTAACTATATATTAGCCTAACTTTAAGTTATTCGCTATAGTATAATTTTAGCTCTTCTTATAGTATAGCTTATAATACTATCCCCTTTTTAAGCTATTATATATTAAGATATATAACGTTAGCGCCCCGCCCCCCGCTTTACGCTTAACGTTAAGTAGTATAGTTATCCTTATTATACTTATAATTATACGCTAACGCCTCCTCTTAAATAACGTTATATTAAGGCGTTAGATACGTTATATACGTACTTAACTACGCCGCTATATCGTCCTTAGTAGCGCTTAAGCAGTATAATATATCTCCTCCGCTTACCGCTATTAGTAGTGCTTAAAGTATATCTTACCTTCCCGCCGCTTATAGTCCTTAAGTATAAATACCTTTCCTTTTTCTCTTTCCCTCTCTTCTCTTTTTTCCTTCTTTAATTACTAATTTACTTACGCGCGCGCCCCTTTTTATAATAGCTTCGCCGCACTATGCCTTATATATCTACTATAACCCCCCGCGCCCTATCTCCTGCTATATTATAAGCGTTTACCTATCCGGCGCCCCTTAGCACGCCTAGCGACTATATACTACCGCCTTTATATTAGTCTTTACGCCCGCCGCTATCGCTTAATAAGCAGAGCGCGATACGTAGTACTATTATACGGCGCCCCCCTTACTTTACGTATATTAAATATATAGCGTGTCTTAACGCGGATACTTAATATAAGGCTTATTAAAATTAAGCTTTATTTTATACTTATAATTATTTTACTTACGCTTATGCTAGATTATGCTATTTACTTATATATCTTTATTCTTAAACTATATATAATATAATACTAATATAATATTAGTATACTAGTAATATAGTCGCCGCCGTAAACGCGCTTTAAGACTATATATCTTAAAGGACGTTTAAGGATTACCGCACTAACTTATATATATATTCTCCGAATTTTAATAAACGCTAGCTAAAAGGATATTATTAATGATTACTATAGTATATAAAGTTAGCTTATACTACTATTATAGCGCGCTAAGCTTAAATATACCCCGATATTTAAAGTTAATCTATTAATATTAACGGGTAGTAAGTAGTTTGCTTTAATTAAGTTATAGTTTTTTATATATTCTATTTATATTTACTTTATATCTTATTATATCTTATTATATCTCTTATCTATCTTATCGTTATTTATACTTAGTGCGCGTTTATAGCGTATCCTTCTTATGCTTATTGTTTAAAATCGTCTTAATATTTACTAAGCGTAGCCTAAAACCTCTTTTTATTTTTCTTAGTTTTCCTCCTTTTTTCCGCTATTTCCTTTATCCTATCTTTTACTTTTTAGCTCGGCTTACTATTATCTTTCCGCCTTGCCCTTATCGTTTTTTATTATATTACTATATTATCCTTTAAATTCCTTTAAGGCAATTATATCTTAAAAGTCGCTAAATAGCTACTATATTAAATTAGCGTACTTATATTACTTTATTAAGACTTAGCGCTATCTCCCCCTTTTAATCCGTTTTTACTAAGCTTACTTAATCTTCTTTATAACGTACTTTTATTCGTTATCTTCCTTAATTACTAGCGGTAGCTAGTAGTTATTAACTACTTAGCTAAGTAAGGGGTTATCCGCTATATAGCGGAGGAACTTTATATATAGTCTCTTATATACCCTCCTTAATATATTAAGTTTTACTATATATAGGCTAACTACCTTTATTATAGTATACTTTTAGTATAGCTAGTTAAGCTTTTAATAAGGCCTATTTATAGTATACCTCTTTATATTTAGCTATACCTTATTGCTTACTTAAAGTCTTTCCGCTAGCGTACGTAACTAGTTTACTATCTCTTCTTATCTTACTTATAATACGGCGATCGCTATTTAAAAGAAGTCGGCGACTTCCTTTATCCTTTATATAAAGCTTTATATGCCTTTTATATTTAGTATAAGCGGTCTTTCTTTTTATACGATTTAAATCGGCTTTATACTATACCTATATATAGCGAAAAAAGGGCTTATACTTATTATCGATACTACTTAATTATTAAGCGCCGCTTAAGCATAAAGTAAGTATACTTCTTAATCGTCTTATATATAGTAAACATATATATAAAAGTATACTTATACCTTTTAGTTCGCGCGCTTTATTGCCTTATTAGTTTATAAGTAGTAAGCTAAACTTAGTTTCCTTTAAACCCCGGTTTATTAATAGAATTCCTTTTAAAATTGCCTTATTTAGTTTATCCCTTAATTTAAGATAATAGACTTTAGTATTTTATAAAAGCGGAAGTAAGATTATAAGAACTTAGTAGTATATACTACTACTCTTATTATTAGTATCGCTTTTAAAGTTATTGCCTTTATTTACTTATCCGTTATTACTTAAAGGTTTTAAGAGCCCTTAGTCTTTATTAGCGGTAAGTCGACTATAAAGTCTATTATTAAGTATATAAATAGCTATATAAAGGGCGATAATAGTTAAAGAAGCCTTTTTAAAAGTTACTTTTAAATATACCCCTTACTATATAGCCCGTAGTTTATAATAAGCTAGTATACCGTTAATAACTAGCCTAGCTAAAAAAACTCTTAAGCTAATATCGTAAGCGTCCTTTTATGCCTTAAGTATCTTACCGCTATTAAGTTATATATCCGCTAAGTAATTAATACTTAAAGCTTATTTAGCTCTTTATCCTCCCCCTCCTTAAAGTATTAAGCCTTACTTAATACTTAAAGCCGGTCTTTAAAGTAAAGTCGCCCCCTTATATTAATTATATACTTACTTACTTAAACCTTTAATTGTTCTTTTAAGGTAAGCAACTAATTGCCGTTTTATATTACTTAAAATAATACTTAGTACTCTTTTTCTTTTTATAATATCGCTATCTACCGCTTTTATATCTCTTACTTATCGAATACGCGGGCTAGTTATGCTTATTCCTTAAGTATATCTTAGCTTAAGTTTAAGTTAAGTTTTAACCGAACTCCGCTTTTATTTGCCCCGCTTTTATCTTTAAGTGCGGGGTCGTCCGCTTTACTTATATAAGCGATTAACCCCGCGTTTTCTTCCTTTACCCGTATTATCGTAATAATACGCTCTTTTTATACTAATTATCGCAGGAGGTTTATATACTTACTGCTTAAGGGGACTTAATATCTTATTAATCGCGCGCTATCTAGGATTATTTATACTATATATCTTATTTTATTTTTATTAAATACCCCTTTTAGCTTATCTTAGTCTTAGCGCGATAAAGCGTTAAGTACTACCGGTAACCTCCTTAAGCGGTACTTTAATATAAAGTTTTATAAGGTAAGCTTTATTACTTATTTACTTTACCTTTTATTTAACTCTCTTTTTATTATAAAGTACTTTAAATTCTTATAATCTATTAATACTATAAATATTAGTATATTACGTAACTTTACCCCTTAAAAGTTTAAGTATTATATAATTATAAGTAACTTATTATAGATTAAGTAATTATACTCCGCTATATTAAGTCGTTTTAAGAAAAAACCTATTAAGTATTATATCTTATTTAGTCTTATTTACGTTAATATACTTCTTATTATATATTTAAAGTAATTTACCTTTAAGTATATTTCTTTTTTAAGGTCGTATAGCTATAGTATTAGCGTATTATAAAATGCCTCTTAGATAAACTTAAACGCGGCTTAGTGCTTTATAGTTTATAAGAACGTCGCGTTCTTTTTATAAAGGCTATTTAAGCACTATAAGACCTTAGTATAAAGTAAGATAAAGGTATAGTAGTAATTTACGAACTTAAGGAAGCTCCGAACGCCCTTTATATTCCTTAGCGCTTCTTATATTTAGATAGCTTAAATCTTCTTTAAGTCGCACTAAACCTTACCCTTAGCTTATATAATAAAGCCTAAGTACTTTACCTTTTTTATTATAAAGTTATATTTTTATAGGTTTAATATAAGGCCTACTTTTTATAACTTTTTAAATACCTTCGCTACCTTATCTTAGTAGTTATAAAGCGACCTTAATAAGTAAATTAAAACGTCGTTTATATACTTTATAACGAACTTATAAAAGTAGTCTTTTAGCACTTAGTTAATATAGCGCTAAAAGGTAGCTAGCGTTCTTATAAGGCTAAATAAGTATACTTATTACTTAAATAGTCCGAACCTTATTTAAAAGGCTATCTTAAACTTATAGCCCTTCGTGATTTTAATCTTATAAAACGCGATAACGATATTAAGTTTCGTAAACTAATATACCTTTACTAGTATCCTTAGCGTTTTTATAATTAATAGTAGCGTATATTAATCCCTCTTTATAATTATATTTAAGGCTTAGTAGTTATAGTAAAAGCGTATCTAGCTATTAGCTTTCCTTATAAATAATACTAGCGCCGCGGCTAATAAACTGCTTAAGCGGATAAGGTTCGCTTTTTATAGCTTATTTAAAGTCTTTTAAAAGATAAGGAGTTCTTCCTTAAATATATTATAAAAAGGCCCTTATAGTAATAGCAGCTCCTTACCGTCTTTATATAAGGTAAGATAAATCTTATAATCTATGCTTAGTCGGAATAAGGGTTGCTTAAGTGCCTTTATAGGTATAAAAAGGTCTAAATAAGCTTATAATGCCTAGGCCGGGATATAGTCCGCTAAGTTAACTAGCGTTTTTAGCTAAAGGGCTTTCTTTACGTCCTTTATTATAACTACCTTTATATTAAGCGCTTATTATCGCCCTTAGTTATCCCTTTAAGCCCTTTCCTATTAGCACTCCGCTGCGAAGATAAAGGCGCTTACTAGCTTCACTTTTTAGATATTCGCGATCTTTATAGCTTCTTTTAATCCTTAAAGGCTAATCTAAATCCCCGCTTTTTTATGCTAGATCCGATCCCCCCTAGTATTATAAACTACCTTATTCCTTTTTATTTACGGTCTCTTTAAGAATACGTTATAGCTTAACTCCGGTACTATATAGGCGAATATCTATTTTAAGTACCTATTAATCTTTATCTTAAACGCTACGATCCCCTTTATTTTAAGCGTTAGTACGTCCTTTAAAAAGGGCTATAATAGCCTCCTTATCTTATCCGTAAAAGGTATTTATAGCCTTATTACTACCCCCTTACTTACTATAATATAGTATTTATAGCCTATATCTATAAGAGCGTTAAGCCCTTTCTTTTTATTAATACTAACCTTAAGTAGTATTAAGTTTAGCATAAGGTGCTTCTTTATTAACCTTTAAGCCGTTTGCTATTTCTCTTTCTCTTTTAACGCTAGACTTTATATTAAGGTTCCTCTTTTCTTAAATTAAAATCTATTTTAATTACCTCCTTAGTTATAGCTACGGCTATATATAAGGTTCCCTCTTTTTCTTTTTTATAAAAGCAAGCGATATACCTTATTACCTTATAGGCGAAATACCTTTATATATCGGGCTGGTTTTATCCTCCTTTTAGCTAAGTTATAACGCTAATTTTACTTATTAAAGTATCGCCCTTTAAGTCCTTTTAGTTTTAAGTCGCCCCCTTTATTACCTTCTTCTAGCCTTAAAATAGCTACTTAGTTTACTAAACCCTTTTTAGCTTTACTGCGATTTATACTACTTAATTAATATATACTAAAAAGCTTAAAGTTAAAAGGTTAACTATTATTAGTACCTCCTTAAAGCGAAGGCTTAAAGCGTCTTTTAAGAATATAATTTATATATTATATAGCTACGACCCCCCTCTTACTTTAAAGAGCCTTTGTTTAAACTTAAAGAGGAACGCCGCGAACGTTTAGTTCTCTCCTTATTTAATTATACGGATAGCCGCCGCCGCTTGTAATTAAATATTAATATTAAGGTAAATTAAATTAAGGTACTTAAGGAATTCTTACTAATTATAACCTCGATCCGCGCCGGTACTATAATAAGTTGCTATAGTCTACTATAGCCTTATATCTAAGTAGTTATATATTAAGTAAAAAACCTTTTTTAAGCTTAAGAAGAAGTCTTAGTTAATCTCGCACTTTTTTTATATATATCGTACTTAAGGCGTAAAGTAGTGCCGCTAGCCGTCGAATTTCCTTAGCGCTAAAGTAGCTTCCGCTAGTCCTTTTTCTTTATTACTTCCTTCTTTATCGCGGGCGTTACGGCCCTTACTATTATATCGTAAGGTAGCATTAAACTACCGATTAGTAAGCCGGCCCCTCCTTATATATATATCCTTACTATCTCCTTTCGCTTTTATATTAAGGCCTTAAACTAGCTTATTAGCTATTTAATCTACTACTAGCTTACTTAAACTTAGTAGCTCGTTTTAACGGCCTTTACTTATAGTAAAAGGATCGCTTATTCGACCCTTATTTAAATATCGGCCTCTCCTAGCCCTCCCTCCTAAGCCCCTTAAATATAGCCCCTTTACGCTAAGTAAGCTTCTTACTTATGCTATATTATAGTTAGCGAGTCTTTTCTTAGGTTATATAACCTTATTTAAAAGGAGCTTTAGATATATTAAGGGCCTATATATACTTAGTTTAGCAGTATAGAGCCGAATAATTATTTATTTAAAGCTAAAAAGGGAAGGGGGAAATCTCTATATAGGCTATATAGCTTTATACTTTATAAAGGTCGCTTAAGTAGCCTATACTTAAGTTAAGTTCGGGTTAAACTTAGGCTAAGTTTAGGTAAAGTCCTATATAACTTTAGCTATATATTAGCCCGACTTTAAGTTATTCGCTATAGTATACTTATAGCTCTTTTTATAGCATAGCCCGTAATAGTTAATAAGGTATTTAAGAAGTTCTTTATAAGATCTTTTTATAAGAATTATTTAGCTTAAACTACTAAGAGCTTAGTAATAAAGTTTTTCGCTATTAAATAGTATAAAACCTATAAGCTTTAAATTAAAATAAGCGGCTTTAATATCTTACTTTAATTAGTTAAGTTATAATAATAAGTATTATTGCTATTTATAACTTCGTTTATATATTTTTAAAGCTATAAAATCGAAAAAGATCTTAAATAAATCTTATTATATATAAGTATAGTTAATATAAAAATATTTAGTATAAGCGTCTTTAATAATCTCCTTAGCGTAAGTCTTAAGGATATATAGTCTTTAGCGTTTATTGTTTTTTATAAAGTATAGTAGCCCTTATAATTAAAGGAATAAGATTTTAAAGATATTATTCTTATTGCTAAGCTATATAATAATTTTTACTTATTATATATCCTTTATATATCTATTAATTATTCTTTAGCGGAGTAGTAATTCGATTAATACTTCCGTATAAAGAAATATATAGTCCGTTATCTTATTTTCTTTAATACGTTTTAATTCCTCTTTTTAGTTTAAGGATACTAGCTTATTATCTTAATATAGTAAACGTAAAAAAGCGTCCGGCATAACGTTTTTAATACTTAGGATATAATATATCTTAAGCGGAAATTAGCTTAAGTATTAAGACGTAAAGACTAGCTTATCGTTAAATTTTATACTAATAAAGAATAATAATTTCTAGTATACGATTTTATAAGTGCTTATATAATTAGTAAAGATAACTACTTATAGCGTTTTTATAGATAGTATTATAGTGCGTAATTTATAAATTACTTATATTAAACTAGCTACTTTAAGCTTTATAAGCTAGTATTAAAGCTCTCCGCTTTAAAGGGCACAGCTTAAGTAAATAATAAGCTAGACTTTAGTATAAGTTAATAGCGTCTTTTTATCTTATTCCGTGCCTTCCTTTAAGTAAAAAGCTATAGCCGCTACTTTATATTCTTAAGATATATTAATTTTAATAAATAGTTATTAAGCAAGGTTAAAGTAGTAAATCGTTTAGAGCTTAATAAAAAAATTTATTAGATTTATAAACGCCTTTTCTTTTTTAAAGTAAGCTAAAAAGTAGCTTTTATAGTATATTATACCTATCCTTAGCCTCTTAAAAAGACTCTTTCTTTCTATCTTACTTAAAATAGCTTTATTTTTTATTACGGAACGTAAGATACAAGCGCTCCGGCTACTTATATGTCGGTATATAAGATATAAGCATATAGACGATAATTAGCATCCCGACCCCTAACTAAGGCCGGGGCGAGACCTTTTAGCAGTGCGGTATTATCGCACTATTTCTCCGTAGTAAATAGTAGCAATTCCCACCTATCTAAATAGAAATCCCTCGGATATCCGCTAAGCTAAGAGCGACTATATCGCATAATTAAGTACTTATCCTATAAGAAGTTAGATACTAAACGATATTTTCTTTAGTAGGAAGCTCTTATTAGCCTTTAAGTTTAACCTTAATAATAAGCACCTCTTCCTTAATACGCTTATAATAGAACTCCGAGATAAGTAGGCCGTAAGAGCGGAAGAGGCCGCGGCCTACTAAGCATACCGGTTTAACAATCTCCCCTACCCCTTTTTAAGGTACTATACCGCGATAGCCTATAGAGCTAAACGGGACGTAAAACGAGTCCCGCTTAGCTAAGCTAAGACTACTACCCTTTAAGAGGTAATCCGCTTTTAGAATACTAACGAAGAATAGACTATAAAACGATAGAATCTATATAATTAAGTAAACTAGATTCGGTATTACTTAGACGGATCGATTATCCTCTAGATAAAAGAAGTAAAGATAAGCCGACTTTAAAACTATCCGGCTCCCCGCTTATTAAATACCCTCCGGATCGAGCTTATAATAAAGTTACTCTTTCCCCGGGATAATAAGCTTAGCGGATATTTCCACCGTATACTGCTAATAAAGTTTAGCTTAAGGGCCTTAACCGGAAATCCGCCTTAAAGGATACCCGGCAGTTTCTTAGTTTAGTATTACTATTTAGCCTTATTCGCTATAGCCGCGCTAATTAAGGTATTTTCGGGACTCTTAATTAATAAAAACAAGCCTCTTACGCTAAGGGCCTTATAGCGCACTAGATTTTAAGACGCGTATAAAACGGAAGGTTAAGCACCTAGTAAGAGTATTAAAACTAAGACCTTAATAATAAGCGATAAAGACGCGGTAAGCGATACCTTTAGTAGGCTAAACCTATCTATACTAAGCGCATAGATATTAAGACTAAGTATAGCCTTAAGCCCCTTAGTAAGAATAGTAATAATATTAAATAAACAATTCTTTAGTCTCCTTTAAGCACTAAGAAAAGAAAACGCGCTTACTAAGCCCTAGGAAAAACCTTAACTATAAGCCGAGGATATAAGGAGATTTAACCTATTAAGACCTTTAAAAGCATCCTTTAACGAAGTTTAAAAAGACAATAAAGCTAGTACGTTTTAAGGAGTAGACCGTTTTATTAACTTTATCCGCTAAAACGCTAGTAAAGGCGAGGCCTACGCGGACGAATTAGCTATTTAATTGCCCTCTTTCCTTTAAGGAAGTGCGGCGGAATAGTATTCCGGGGACCTCTTAAAACTATAATAAAAAGAACTTAGCGAGCTTAGCGTTAGACTAAGCCGATAGATATCCGCCTTATAAAAACGATTCGGAATCCGCTTAAATATAGCAATATAAGCACTTAATAAAGAGCACTTTACTATTAAAGATATAGTAGTAAGATCCGACTTTAAGTCTTAGATATCGCGCCTGCGATATAAAGCTAAGGCCGCGCTTTACTAGCTAGACTACTTAACTATAATAATCTATTAAAAGCTAGACGTCTACTTATAAGAATCCTTATAACGCTTAGTAAGGAACAAGGATATTAATAAATAGATTAACGAATATAAGAAAATTCTTCCTTAGCTATAAGTTAAATATACTTAAGGATCTTAAAAGCACTTACTAGCGCGAAAGAAATAAGTCTAACTTATAAAAAGGCGAGGGCCGACTAGCCGTACCTTATACGCACTTAAAGGATAGTTTAAGACGCCTTAGCTATCTATTAAGGGCTTGCCGGGACTAAGGGTTATGTTTTTAGACCGCTTAGCAAGGACGGACATACCTCGGGCCTTATAGCGCTCGCTAAGTTAAGGAAGAAACCCGCTTAAATAGTTAAGAATATAAGTTAAGGTCCTCCGGCTTAAGAAAGAAAAGACTTTTAAGACTATATACTCGCTAACGCTAAAGCTAAAACGGGCATACCCCGCGATTAAGGAAGGAACTATAGTAAAGACTAACGACTACTTAAAGGATAAAGAGTACGATATAAAAAGAGCTTAGTCGGATACCGATAAAAGCTTAGAGGAAACCGCAATCTATACTATAGCAAACTTAATATAGGAGGCCGATAAAGCATGCGGATTTTACGGCGAAGCATTCCCCTCGAAGAATAAGCTCTACCGATATATCGAAGATAAACACCCCCTTAACCTTAGCCGAGACGTTGCTATATAAAGACGTAGCTTAGTATAGTAAGTAGTTATTCGGAAGCTATAAAGCGTTTAGATAGTTAAGGCTTCCCTTAACGTTTAGCTATTAAACCCCGATAAGCCGGTACGGTTTACCTACGTATGCTTACTAATCTACGGAAAAGAAAGGCCTAGGATAAGTATTAAAGCCTATATAGATACTAAAGCAGACCGAAGCCTTATTTAAGCCGACTTAGTAAAGACCTTTTAAGACGTAACTATAAACTCCTCTCGATAAATTCTTATTTAAGGAGTAGGAAAAATAGCTACTATTAGATAAGCGGAATTTACCGCTTATATACTAAGAAGGCTAAACGGCAGCCTCGCGGTTATAAAAGTAAGGATTAGCGCTTAAATAGTAAAACGCTTAGCGGCTAATATATTGCTTAGCTAAGACTTTTTAGTTCCTTACTTAAAGGACCTTATTAACTTTATATCGGTCTTATAAATCGGGGCCTATAAAGGGATTAAAGCTAAAGTTAAGATAGTCTAGCTAAGACTAGCGATATATAAACGGGTAATCTACTTAGTTACTACGACGATTTTAGCTAGTTCTAGCTACGCCTTACTTATATAGGTCCGGGCGCCGCCGTTAAGGCGTAATATAATATTTTTCCCCGATAACCCTAAGCTCGCCCGGATAATAATATAGAATTATACGAGCTTTATAGCGATAAACTATTTTAAGGAACTACTAGTGCTCCGCTAAGGCTAAAAGGTAAGGATAATTACGGACCTTAACGAGCGGTTCTAGCTATATAAGGAGGTTAACGCTACTACTCCTTTAGCGGAAGCCTTTACGGAAAATCCGGATAAAATAGACCCCGCTAAGGACTTCTTATAAAAAGATCTTACTGCAAACTATAAACTTAGAATCGGCCGAACTAAAGACCTACCTAAACTTACTACCGATAAGGGCGTTTAGATCTACGCTAAAGACTTAAAATACGCATTAAAAGTCTAAGATATCCTTTAATCGTTTCCCCGCCTTTAAAAGGATAAGGGAGTAATATATATAGACGAATCTAAATATATATATATTCTTTTAGTAGAAGGATAGTAATACTAATAAGTCGTATTAAGATTATACTTATTAAGCAATAAAGATAAGAAGGTAGTAAATACGATATTCGGCTAGCTAACTATATAAGGCCGATTAAAATAAGTCTATAGGCTAACCCTATTCGCAGCGCTAGTATTCGTAGTATAAAAGACGGTAAATAGAAAGGAGAAAGGATAAGTAGTCGTAGACTTATAGGGGATTAACGCCGTTACTACCTTAAACGTATACTTAATGCCCCTTTAAAGCGATATAATTAAACGCCTTTAAGGAAAGAAGTTTATTAGTGCGGTAAACGCATAATCGTTTTTTTACTAGTTTTTAGTCTACTAAGACTACTAAGAAAGGTTTATAGTTATAAGCTATCGCGGGCTAAAAAGATTACTAGTAATACTTATAGGCTTTAAGAACTCCTTAGCATACGTCTAAAGGTTTATCGATAACGTCCTCCGTAGATACTAAGAATACGCGGCGGCTTATATCGACGATATTATTATCTACTCCGACACGGCCGAAGAATACCTTTAATATTTAGAGGCCGTATTCCGCGCTTTCTACGACTATAATATTACCTTATCTAGACTAAAGTCCTTCTTAGCATACCCGTTTATATAGCTCCTCGGATTTAAGGTAGACGCTATCGGCTTAATAAATATAAATAAACGTATATAAGCTTTAAAGGATATCGCGTTCTTAAAGAACCTTTAATAGCTTAAGAAATAGATCGGCCTTACCGGGTAGCTATGCTATATAGTCCCGCATTTCGCTAAGGAAGTCGACGTCTTATAAGAACGAAAAACGGAGCTACTTTAGGTAAGACGGGAAAAAGGAGTCCCCTTAAGGGGCTAAGGATAGGCTTAATACGCCGCGAAAGCCGCTTTCTAGCCTACTCCGGAAGAAGAAGAGGCCTTCGCGATTTTAACTAAGAAACTTACTAAGCTTTAAACGATTTACTACTTCGACCCCGCTTAATAACTATTTATTTAGATCGATATATCCTAAGAATATAAAGTAGCGGCTATAGCTTTTTACTTAAAAGAAGGCATAAAATAAGATAGAAAGACGCTACTAGCCCGGACTAAGGTCTAGCTTATTGTTTACTTAAGCCGCGCCCTCCGAGGCGGAGAACCTTAATATTAGCCTACGAAACTTAAAGTAGCTAGTTTAGTATAAGCAGTATATAAGCTACGCACTATAATACTATCTATAAAAACGCTATAAGTAGTTATTTTTACTAACTATATAAGCACCTACGGAATTATATACTAGAAATCCCTATTCTTTATTAGTATAAAATCTAATAATAAGCTAGTCCTCGCGTCTTAATACTTAAGCTAATTCCCGCTTAAGGTATGCTATATCTTAAGCGTTGAAAACGTTGTGCCGGACGCGCTCTTATATCTACCGCACTAAAACGATAGGCCGGTATCCTTAAACTAAGAAAGGGAATTAAAACGTATCTAAGAAGACGAGATAATAGACCGCGTATTCTTTTACGCGGAAGTATTAATCGAATTGCCGCTCCGCTAAAAAATAATCGATAGATATACGGAAGATATATAGTTAGTAAAAATCATAGCGTAACTTAGCGATAAGGATAAGGTCCTTAAACTCTTATTCCTCCGGTTATAGGGGTTATTATACTTTATAGAGAACAACGGACGCCGGAGACTATATATCCCTAAGACTTACGCTAAGGAGATCGTCGAAAACGCTTATGCTAGATACTTTTATACCGGCCGTATGCGTATATAGCAAGACCTATCTAAAAGCTTCTCGATCTTATAGCTTAGTAAATACGTAGATAAGGTTATAGACGGCTACGATACTTACTACTATAACTAAACCGACTAAAGTAAGACGCTAAGATAGCTTATCTTAATCTAAAGCCCGCTAGTTCTATACTATATAATAGCGATAGACTTTATTACTAGGCTCTTAGTAGTTTAAGCCGAATAATCCCTATAAAAGGATCCTATAAGGAACTGCTTTAATACCTTACTAACTATAACCGATAAATTCTTAAAAATATATCTCCTTATCTTAAGCAATAACTAGTTTATAGCGGAAGACTAAGTATAAGCGTTATATACTAAACTACTCCGCGCTAACTAAGGGATTCTAAAGGGGATAATCTTTAACCGGGACGTAAAGTTTACCTTAGCATTTTAAAGGACCTTATAGCAAGCCTTCGGATTAAAGCTTTTTATATTTACTGCTTAATACCTTTAAACCGACGGCCTATCGGAAAGGCGAAACTAAACCGTAGAAATCGCGCTACGATTCTTTACCGCTAATTTCCTAGACTTATATTAGACCGATACGCTAATCGCCTTTTAGTTTAGCCTTAATAATTCCTTCTCCTTAGTAATTTACGCGGCCCTTAGTAAGCTTATTATAAGGATAAAAATAGATAACGGCCTTTAGTTCCTTAATAACTACTTATACCTATAAAACTAAGAAGTCTTATAAAAAGAAGCTAAGTTAGCTATCGCTTATGCTTAAGCCGCTATAAAGGATAGATATAATAAGAAATACCGCCCGCTAGAATTTAAGCCCGGCGATTAAGTCTAGCTATAGCTTAGTAAAAGCTACTATATTATAGACGGCAAACTAGCGAAGCTTTAAGAAAGACGCACTAGGCCGTTTAAGGTTACTACTAAAGTAAGATAGCTTATATACTAGTTAAATATAAAAAGGTCCTTTAATATTTATTTAGTCGTTTTAGTAGTATAACTATACTTAGCGGACGAGCTAGCTATACGCTTAAGACTAGTTTAAGATAAAGGGATACCTTACTTAGATAAGTAAGAAGTAAAACGAATCCTATAAAGCCGTATAATAAAGAAAGGCGGCGGAAAGCTAAGGAAGGAGTTCCTTATAGCTTAAAAAGGCTAGCTAAGTAGCTATAACTTATAAGTAAACGAAAAAGCGGTCTTCTCGCTAAAGATCGTAGAAACCTTCGAAAAAGCATAAAAGGAGTTAGCTACTTAAGTAGTTCGGACGAGAGCATAACGCGCGGCCCTTATAACTTAATACGAAACTCTTTAATTAAGAGAATTAAGCGGTTAGGCTTAAGCATAAGACTTAAAAGCTACTATAGGTTATAAAAAACTATAACTTACTACGCTTAAGGTAATTAGTTATTTTAATAATAATATACCGCCGTTTACCTTAAGCAATAAGGCCCTTTTAGCCTTATAGTATACTTATTTAAATTCTCTCCGCCGCCCGCCCTCTCTCCTTTTCTTTTTTCTTTCTATAACTATATTTCCTTTTACCGCTAGCTATAGCCCGCCGCACCTCGCCTACTCTTATATATATAACCTTTTTTACCTTAAGCCTATAATCCTTATACTCCTATTTTAAGTCCTTTTATCGTCTAACGTCTCCCGCAGCCGAGATTAGCTATTCCGCAATTACTTCTTTAGCCCGCTCTCTTATAAGCCCTTACGCTTTTAATACGAAGGATATAAGCAAGCCCTTGAGCTTTACGGAAATAAAGCGGCTATCCTCCGTAGCTTTAAGTCCCTCGGCGAGAGTTAAAACCTTTAAGTTTAAGCGTCCGTATAAACCTACGCCGCCTTCCGTAGCCGCGCTTAAGCTAACGGATTTAACTTAAACTACGGTACTATAAGGGACGGCCTATACTACCCTCTCTAAATACTTAACTTAGATAACTCGCCTCTTAGCCTTATACTATAGCGAGGTCTAGATAGCTAGTTTCGTAGTAACTTAGCTATACCTCCCGCTTAGCTCTTACTATCTAAAAGCCCCCGCCGCCTATATATTTTTTAAGGCATAGCTAGAAATCTTTATTAGCGGAATAACTAGCCGATACTTTATACCTTAAAGTTAGCTAACCTCGCTATAGTCCTAAGATTTATAGTAGCCGCTATAGCTAGCGGAAACCCGCTTTAGCTAAACGACTAAAATAACGTCCGCGCCGTCCTTAACTATATATTTAAGGCCTAGCTTAACTAGTTTATAGCCGGGTTTATAGCGGTATCTTAAGCGACTATAGCTAAAACCCTATCTTGCTTTATACACGGTCTAGCCCGTACTATAAAATCCCCTTCTTAGCTTATAGCTATAATAGGCCTTAAGGACCTATTCGGTCCCTCTTAGCGAACGCTCTTCCCGCCCGCCGCTACGCTTAGCTTAGCTATATAAAGGCGTACGAGCGCCTTACTATAGTCTATCCGCCGTCCTTTCTTAACCGGAGGAGATAGCGATAACTAGCCTCGCGATATATTTCGCTGCCCGATCTTATAAGAGCCGCTAGTAATAACTAATATAATCCTTAATAGACTTAGCTTCGTAGGTTTATACTCCGGCGATAAGATTATAATAATTAAAAGTTTCTACCTAGCTATAAACTACGCTAAGTTCTACTTATAGGCCCGCGAAGAGTCTAAACGCGACCTAACTTTAACCTAGGCAATAAAGTTCTTAGGCTTCGATATCCGCTTTATCGGCCGTACTAACTACGCGCTTTATATTCTCGCCTTTAAGGCCCCCTCCGTATAAAGGTTCTTCGAGACTATTAAGCACGTTTAAAACCTTAAGAGCGAGGAATCGGGCATTAAGGCTATTAAGGACCTCGTTACCCGCTTTTAAGTAAGAATATAGACGTTCGATACCCCGGTGCTTACTATACTTATTAATATTAGCGGGACGGCTTACCCTTACCTTAATACTTTCTTAGTAGCTAGACGCGCGTCGGTCGGCGGAAAGGCGTAAGTAATAGCGCCGCGTAAAAAGGATAATAAGTCGGAAAGCCTAGCAATAAAGAGCGGGGGATAACTACGATAGCGGCAGTAAGTAAGATATAATATCTCGCCTATAAGCAGCTTATAAGGCTAGTAAGTAAAACGGGAGACTTAGCGGAGGATTAAAAAACGGCGTAGGAAAGATAAGTAAGATAATAATATAAGATAAGGCCCGAATAAAGCTAGTCTTTTATAACGTATCCCGCTAAGGAACTTAAGCATTCTTTAATATAAAGACTCCTTACTACTTAATAAGGGCTTAAATATACGCCTTAAAGGAGAGTTAGAAAAACTTTATTATAAGTTCTAGCCGGACGTACTAATCGCCTTAATAAGGACGAAGCTATATAACTAAATATAAGGTAAGGATCGACGATAAAGCCGCCTATTAGCTATCTTAAGCTACCTAGCTACTATCGGCCGGATAGGCCGAAAAAACCTTTAAAAGGATAAGGATAGTATACTACTAATATAGCGTAAAGACGCTACTATAAAGCTATTACTTAGCACCCCCTTTACTTTATCCTTACTTTAAACTAATAAGGACGTTAGCTTTTCTTTCTTGCCCGGGGGAGTTATTACGGAATTTAAACGGCTACGCCCGGACTCCTTACTTTACTCCTAAAGAAGCCCTATAAAACCCCGCGATAAGAACGCCCGGAGCACGCACTACGAAGGTTCGCTTAAGGAGATATAATAAATATAACCGGTCGGACCCCGCTAAGGTTTCCGGGATATAACTACGGAGGGTTAAGAGCCTACCTAACTATAGTTTATAACGTCTTTAACTAAAGGAGATACCGTAAAAACTATTAAGCGGATTCCGCCGGTATCTTTAGGGGATTTCTAAGGATTTCCGCGGGATATCCTAATTATAGTTCGACCTATTTCTAACTATAAAAGCACCTTAGAAGATATAGGATAAACCTTACCGCGATTTTTAAGGGATATCTAAGGATATTTAAGGGATTTCCTTAATTATAGTCTATAGTGTTTTTAACCGGGCTTATACTTAGTTTATTAAGCGATTCTACGAGGATATTTATAGTTTATTCTACGTATTACGGATAGTATAGTTAAAGATCCTTAAAAGTAGCTTAAAGGACTAAGTATAAAGTAGCTAGCTATGCCTTTAAGAATAAATAAGCTTTTTACTATTTTTAAACCCTTATATACAATTACGTACGGTAATTAGTCCGTTATACCGGCCCGACTAGCGGTAATTAGTCCGTAGTACCGGCCTTAACTAGCGGTAATTAGTCTGTAGTACCGGCCTTAACTGGCGGTAATTAGTCCGCGCCCTATCCCCCTATCCTTACGCCGTAAGGCGTAGCAAATAGTAGTAATTCCTTTAGCGTAGGTTCGATCCCCGCGTAAGAAAGTAGACTTATAAGTCCGTACGGAAATAAGGCTCCCCTTAAGCGCGCGTGATAATATAAGCGTGCGTAGCTTTTAGCTACCGGCTTAATAAACCGGGGAGGTCCCGTCTTATAGATAATAAGGACGTTATCGTCTTTCCTTTTAAGGCGGCAATTATTATAGAACGTAAGATATAAGCGCTCCGGCTACTTATATGTTAGTATATAAGATGTAAGCATATAGACGATAATTAGCGTCCCGACCCCTAACTAGGGCCGGGGCGAGACCTTTTAGCAGTGCGGTATTATCGCACTATTTCTCCATAGCATTTTTCGTCTTTATAAAATATCGACTTTTTTAGCAAAATGCGGGACTATATAGCGTAGCTACTTAAGAAAGCCGACCTGTTTTTAAAGCTATTAAAGGTTCTTTTAAAACGCGATAACTCTTAAAGCTTATATATATTCGTTTATATTTATTAAGCTAATAGCGTTTACTTTAAATTTAAAGAGCTATATAAATAAGTACGCTAAGAAGCATTTTAGTCTAGATAAGGTAGTATTATAGTTATAAAAAGCATAAAATATAGCCTTAAAGTATTAAAAGTACTCTTTAGCTATATTAAAGAAAATAATAATATTATTAATATAAGCTGCTGCGTATTTTTAGTATTTACGGAAAACGTTATAAATAAGCTTTTAAACGTATATTAAGAAGTTTTTAAAGCTTATAAGTATTATTCGCGAACCTTTTAGCTTATAATAGCTTATAACTATAAACCTTTCTTAGTAGTCTTAGAAAATTAAGAACTAGTAAAAAAACGATTATACGTTTACTATATTAATAAACTTCTTTTTTTAAAGGCGTTTAATTATATCGCTTTAAAAGGGCATTAAGTAAGCGTTTAAGGTAATAATAGCGTTAATCCCTTATAAGTCTATAAGTACCTATTCTTTTTCTTTTTTATTTACTATTTTCTATACTATAAATACTAGCGTTAAGAATAAAGTCGGCCTATAAATTTGTTTTAATTATCCTTATATAATTAGCTAGCTAAGTATTATATTTACTACCTTTTTATCCTTATCGCTTAATAAAAATAATTTTAATATAACTTATTAATATTACTATTCTTTTATAAATAAAATACGTATATATTTTAATTCGTTTATATATACTACTCTTTTATTCTTTTATAAGTAAGGAAACGATTTAAGAATATCTTAAACCTTTAATACGTATTTTAAGTCCTTAGCATAGATTTAAACGCCCTTATAAGTAGTAAATTTAAGTAAGTCCTTAGTTTAGCTAATTCCGAGATTATAGTTTATTATAAGATCTTTTTATAAGAAGTCCTTAGTAAGGTTTATTTTATCTAAGTTTTTTATAAGGACTTCCGCTAAGGGAGTAGTAGCGTTAACCTTCTTATATAGCCGGAACTCCTTATTAAAGTCTATAATTATCCTTGCTTTTTAGCCTTAGCGGAGTACTAATAGTTTCTTAAAATAGTTTATTGCTATAAAGCTTTTATAATCCTATATTATTATTAAAGTAAGCTTAAGGTCGTTAAGAAAAAATGTTATATTACGCCTTTATAGCAGCGCTTAAACCTATATAGGTAAGGCGTAGCTAGAACTAGCTAAAATTATTATAGTAACTAAGTAAATTACTTATCTATATATTACTAATCTTCGCTAGACTATCTTAACTTTAGCTTAAATCCCTTTATAAGCCTTAATTTATAAGACTAATATAAAGTTAATAAGGTCCCCTTAATAAAGAACTATAAAATCTTAGCTAAGTAATATATTAGCCGCTAAACGTTTTACTATTTAAGCGCTAACCCTTATCTTTATAACCGGAAAGCTACTATCTTGCCTTCTTAGTATATATATAGTAAATTCTATTTAAATAGTAGCCGTTTTTCTTAATCCTTAAATAAGAATTTATTAAAAGGAGTTTATAGTTATATTTTAAAAGGTCTTTACTAAGTCGGCTTAAATAAAGCTTTAGTTTGCCTTAATATTTATATAAGCTTTAATGCTTATTTTAAGCCATTTTTCCATAAATTAATAAGTTTATATAAGTAAATCGTAATAGCTTATTAAGGCTTAATAGTTAAACGTTTAGAGAAGCCTTAACTATTTAAACGCTTTATAATTTTTAAATAACTACTTACTATACTAAGCTGCGTTTTTATATAGCAACGTCTTAGCTAAGGTTAAGGGGGTGTTTATCTTTACTATATTAGTAAAGCTTATTTTTTTAAGGGAATGTTTCGCCGTAAAATCTATATACTTTATTAGCCTTTTAAACTAAGTTTACTATAATATAGATTGCGGTTTTCTTTAAGGTTTTATAAGTATCTGTTTAAGCTCTTTTTATATTATACTCTTCGTCCCTTAAATAATTATCGGTCTTTATTATAGTTCTTTTTTTAGTTATAAGGTATACTTAGTCTAGCTTTAGCGTTAGTAAGTATATAGTCTTAAAGATTCCTTCTCTTTTAAGCTAAAGGACTTTAGCTTATATTCTTAGCTATTTAAACGGGTTTCTCCTTTAACTTAAAATTAAAGAGCAAATAGGTATAGAAAAGAGCAGGTATATAGCTATAAGTAAAGGGATTATAGAGATATAAAGAGTGTGCGAAAAGGTAAAGAAATAAGTAAGATGTATATATATAAAGTCAATAATCTGTTTAAGGTAAAGAGGGGACTAAGGCCTCTTTATATAGAAAGTTCCTAAGCTATAAGTTACTTAAGTGATTTAGAAAAGAGCCCCCTGTTTTAGCGTAGTTATATATAGTAAGCTAATAGCTATTATTAAGTTAATATTATATTTATAAGCCTAGGGATTAATTCTAAAAGGAATACGAGGTGGCGTAGCGACTTAGCACGGATTATATATATAGTCTCTATATATACCTCTTCTTAATCTGCTTATACCTTGCTTATATATACGTGAAATAATATAGGGAAATACATATAGTATGTAGAATTGTAACGCGGATTTAATGTATATTTCAGCGTATTTATGCCGCGTGTTATCCATACTATATATAGCCTATAGGCTGCGGGAGAGTATATTTTACTGCTTTATAGCCTTCCTTAAAGGGTACTTATAGTATAAAAGTGCGCTTTAAACATACTAACTTAAGTAAAGTAAAAAACCTTTAAAATAAGGAAAGATTTCTTTCTTTAAAGCTTAAGAAAACCTATTTTTTATAAGGAAAAACTTAAAGCTTTTAATTTTTCTTAAAGGGAAAAACTTGTTATTATTATTTTAAGTAAAACCCCTTTATTATATTATCTAAGGAAAACCTTTATATAGGTAAAAGACCTTAAGATATATAGAGGAAAGATAAAGAAAGCAAGGAATAGCTAAAAATGTTTTTATAGGAATTTATATTATAACTTCTTTAACTCTTAGTAAACTCCGGTATTTATTAAATAGTATAAAACCTAATCTCTTAGTAAACATATTTGCTATATTATCTTTAGATTTTATATAATAAACCTTTATTTTCTTTTCTTTAATACTATTACGTGTAAAATTATATGCTAGGCCTATATGTTTTCTTAACTTATGTGATTTAGGATTCTTTGCTATTTTTAAAGCAGATTAAATATCTATAAAAGTTATAAGGACCTTATTTTTAAGTATATTTATAGATATTTCTTCTACTATAGTTTTAAAATAGCTATGAAAATATTAAGCTTCTTTATTAGCCTCCTTAAGGCCTATATATTCGGCCTTATATATAAAGAGTGCTATAGATCTTTATTTTTAGCAAGCCTAGCTTATAAGGTTCCTATTTATAATAAATTAGTATTTAAAGACCGACCTATAGTTTATAAGATCGCTAGCCTAATCGGCATTAATATAGGCTTTAAAAATAGCATATTAAATGCTATATTATAGTTATAGTATATGCCTAGGCTAGGATATATATTTAGATATTTCTAGATCGTATTTAGTGCTTTAACATTTAGTATTTTTATATTAAAAGCAAATCTAGTATATAATATTACTGCGTATAGTATATCTAGCCTAGTACACAATACTAAAAATAGTCGTAAGCTTATTTACATTTAATATAATAAGATGTCTTTTTTTATTGCTATTTAGTTTTCTGTTTTATTTAATTTAACTCCCTTTATAGTAAGGGTTTTTAAGGTTCCTATATTTTGTTTATTAAATTCCTTTATCTTATTTAAGGTATATTTTTCCTAGGATATATATATATTTGTTTTCGCTTTGTTTATAGTTATAGTTATTCCTAAGAAGTCTTTTACTTTGCTTAAAGATTAAATCTTTAAGACCTTGCTTATTTTATTAATTATATAAGTTATAGAATCCTTTATAGGCCTAAAAAAAGAAGATTATCTACGTAAACTAATATAGCTATATATAGCTTATTGTTTATAAATACCCCTTCGTCTTTAAGCAAGTAGGAAAATCCTTGCTCGCTTAAGACCTTAAATAATAAACTATACTAAAGCATCGGACTTTATTTAAGACCGTATAAAGCTTTCTTTAATTTTATAACTAGCTTTTTATTTTTATTATACTGCTTATTATTTGTATTTTTTTACTTAGGGTCTTTATTTATAATATAGTCTTTATAACCTTATAGTATATTTATATATATTTCTATATCTATATCTATATATATAAATACATTTTTTATATCGTATTATAGTATTTACTAATTATTCGTTATAGCTAGTATTAATAAGAGTTTAGTAGACTTAGGTCTAGCGGTTATAAAGAAGGTTTCGATATAGTCTAAGCCGTATATTTACTTATAGCCTTATACTATTAAGCGAGCTTTATACCTAGTTATATTATTTTTATTATCCTTCTTTATTCTATAGACTTATTAGCTTCTTAAAGCCTCCTTATTACTTAAAAGCTCTTATATTTCCTAAGTATCTAGACTTATAAGTTCGTTTAGTTTAGTTAGTATAGCTTTATCTTAGTGTTTTGCTTATAGACTATTTTTAGCCTGCTTATAAGTAGTAGGCTTTATAAGATCTTTATTTCCTTTTATAATAAAAAGAATATATTTTATATTATTGTTATTAATTATAATATTATATATAGGGTATTCTATAAAATCTTTATAGTATTTAGTAGGCTTCTTAAGAATTTCTACTTAAATCCTTTAATTCTTTTGCTAGGTATTATTATCGCTAGTATTATTATCGATAGTATTATTAGCTATAGTATTATTATCTATATTACTAGTATCTTTAATATTTATATAATGAGTATTTCTATTACTTATATTTCTATTACTAGTATTTATTTTACTAGTATTATTAGTATTAATATTACCGCTATTATTTTTATTATTTTTATTATTAGTATTGTTATTTTTCGTATTATAGTTATTTAGCAGCTTATTTAAAGAGGGCATGTTATTAAAATTACTATATTTCTCTTTTTTCAGAATTTATTCTCTAATATAGTTCTATCTTTAGAAACTATTACTCTTCGTTTAAAACAGTTATATATTTTTAAGCGGTATCTTTATAGCCTATTATTACCCCTTTATAAGATTTAAGCTTTAGTTTATTATAAGAGGTTGTTTCCTTATAAGATATAGTCCTTTTAAATACCCTTATTTTATTTCAGTCTTTTAGACTTAAGGCTATATTATCCTTCTTTTTTATAAGAGATATAAAGCTTATAGCCGAATGCGGGGACTTATTATATATAATATAGCTGCTAAAATAGCCTTACCTTATAGGTATTTTAGTAGGTTCGAGGTAAAAAGCATAGCCCGGACTTTATTAAGTATTGTTCTATTTATCCTTTTTATTTTGCTGTTAGAATAAGGGGTATATATAGGACTTATATTATATATAAGGCGGGTCTTTAGGCAGTATAGGTTTATATTATATATAAATTCTCTTATATTGTTAAAGAAAACTTCTTATATAGTCGTCTTGTTTATATTATTTTTTAATTCTTACTTATATTCTAATAATTTAGGCAAACATTTTGCCTTACTTTTTATAAGGTATACTCTTAGATATCTAGTTATAGCATTTAAAAAGAATATAAAGTATATATATTTATTATAAGTAGGGGTTTTTATAAGGCCCTAAATACTAGTATATATTTTATCTAAAAACAGATATTTCATTTTCGAAGGAGTCTTTTTCTTTTTATCTATTTGTTTAGCTTTTATATAAGCTCCGCATTGATTTATCTTTATTATATCAGCTTTATTTATATTTATATTAAAATACCTTTTTCTTAGGTATCTATATAGTGATTTATAATTTATATATCTTAGTCTTTAATGCTTAAGAAATATATATATAGTCTTCTTTTTATCTATAGACTTTTTATCTTTATTTATAACGGTATTGTTTATAGGTTTATTATTTATAAGTGTGTTGTTTATAGATATTATGTTGTTTATAAATATATTGTTTAAAGAGCTTTTTATATTATATATTTTATTATTAATTTAAAAGCGAGTCTTTATAACTATAAGAATATAATAAAGGCTATTATTAATAAAGCCTTATAGAAGTATATTTGCCTCTTTAACTAAAAGGGTTATATTATCTTTACTTATTTAAGTAAGGGTATTATAAATAGGTAATTAGCTTATTATATTAATACTAATTTAAGGTATATAAAGGCAGTTCTTTAATATATAGCGTATATTGCTAATAAGAAATTAAAAATATAAATTTCCTACGCCTTTAACTATAATAAAAGACGCTTTTCCCTAGGTAATAGTTATATATATATCTTTTTAAGAGGAGAGGAGTGATTTATTATATACTATATGTCTAAAAGCTCCTTTATTAAAGATACAGTTATATATATTCCCTTTTTTGGTTTTTTTTAATATTTTTATTTACCTTAAAAATAAACTAAGAAATAAAAGAAAAAAGAGGCTTTAAAAGTCCTAAAATATTTCTTATATTAGCTTTCTTTTTCTCTTTAAAAGAGGTATATAAAAGAGGTATATTCAAAAGGGGTATAGTAAATATAAAGGGGATAGAGGGTATAGAGAGTATAGGGGGTATAAAGGGTATAGAGGGTATAAAGGGTATAAAAGGTATAAAGGGTATAGAGGGTATAAAGAGTATAAAGGGTATAGAGGGTTAAAGAAGAGGGTTAAAGAAGAGGGTTATTTACTTAAGCTAAGGAGTCGGAAATATAAAGTATTTCTTTAAAAGAAAAGGACACTTTAAAGGAGGAAACCCGTCTCTTTTTTCGGCCTTTAACTACTGATTTTTTAGTAACTAAAACTTTCTTTTAAGAAGACTCTCTTAAGGTAAGTATAGGCGTAGAACGCCTATAATTCCTATTTAAATAGTCCTAAGAAGGTTTAATCGGAAGGGGCCTTTTATAAAAAGAAGAAAAAGAAGAAGCTTTTAGTTTAATACTTACTACCTTTATCTTATCTTTATTTTCCTTATACTAAAAATAGTCTTTTATAGCATAGCCCTTTTTCTTATAGTTCTTATAGAAGACGGGTTTTTTACTATATAAAAAATTTACTAATTAAAAAAGAGACCTTTTAAAGCTTTAATCCTTTTAAACGTATCGATTAAAGAGGAAGAAAGTGATTTTAAAGTATAGGCTTAAGTGTTATCTTAAAGAGCTTAAGAAATATTAATTATAAAGCTAAAATAAGAGCTATTTAAGTATTTTAAAATCTAAGTAATAATTACTACCTTAAGGATTTTAATGTCTTATATATTTAGCTTATCGAAAAGCTCTTTTATCTTAATAAGATATGCCTTAATTAAAGTATAGGTTTTAAAGGTTATATATAATCAAAACCTTATTCCGTTAGTAATCCTAAGTACTAAAAGTACTAATATCTAGTAAAGTAAATACCGCTAAATATAAAAGGGTAATTAGTAAAGTAAATACTATTAGTTACGAGTTATAACTATTAAAGTAGATACTAATAGTTATAAAGAGAGACGATATAGCCTAACGGTTAAAGATATCTAGTATTAGCTATAAGCGGTATAGGTTAAATACGCCTATATTTAGCTTAAGCTAGCTTTAGCTAGTAATAGGATTAGTATTAAATAGATCGACCGATGCCTTATATAAAGCTAAGGTAGGAGGCCTCCCTTTAAAAGAGGATAGAATCTCGTAAAAGGTTTTAAGATAAAGATATTTAATTTTATAAGCTAGTCGTAAGTAATAAAGCGTATATTACTTATAACTAGTAATAAAGATAGCATAAGCTATTTTTATTAGCCTAAGAAGTAGTTTAGTAACTTTATAAGTTATATAAGGTATAAGTTATAGATTAGCATATAAAAGCATATAAAAGCGTATAAAAAGAAAGCCTTTTAATAGCCTTAAAAAGGTATAAAAAGAAGTCCTTCCTCCTCTTTCCCTTAACTCCTTTCCTTTCCTTCTTTTTTTTAACTAATTTTAATATAAGAAATCCGCATAATAAGATACCCTTACCTTATTTAGTTTAGTAGTTAGTACTAAGTCTTCTTCTCCTTTTCTAGCTAGTAAATTTAAATTAAATAAATTAAGCTTTACTACTTAGTATACGAGAAATACTAAGGGTTTTGCGATATAAAACTAGCTTATAAGAATCTTTACGAACTTAATAGCTCCGATAAAGAATACTTAGTATTTATATACTTAGTAGGTCTTTTAAGCTATTAAGTAAGAGAAAGGTATTTATTATAATTACGTCTATCTAATTATAAGAAATAAAAAAAGAATCTTTGCTTTTGCGATACTATAGCTAACTAGTTAGCCGTAGGCTAGTTTAAGGTATTTAGAGCTTTCTTATCCCCTTATAAGCTCTATAGATAGTAGTTCTATTTTAAAGATTAAGGCTCCTAAACCTTATACTAAAGAATTAGCTAAGCTATAAGAGTTTATTACCTCTCTTAAAGCTTATTTTTAGTTTTATCGTACTATAATAAACTAAGAAGTAGTAAATGTTATATTTATATTTAGTTACTTATAAGGCTTAGTAGCAATATAGTTTAAACCGATTCTTAAGAACTATATAGATAATAGTTTTAAAGATAGGAATTTTAAGATAAAGAATATGTTTAAGAATTTTATTAACTTTAAAGAAGCTTTATAAAAAACGTTCGGAATTATAAATAAGTAGCGATTAGCAAAGCATAAATTAAGAAGCCTTAAGTAGGTTACGTCTTTATTAGCTTACGTAGCTTAATTTTTATAAATAACCTTTAAGCTAAAATAAAAAGACGATACCTTAATAGCGACTTTCTACGAAGGTCTTAAAGAAGAAGTTAAAGACGAAATCTGCTACTTAGATAGGCTAAAAATGCTATTAAACTATATTAGTCTACTAGTTTAGATAGATAATAAGCAGTATAAATACTAGCAGTAAAAAAAGCACCGTTTAACTCCCGGCGGGGTAATTAAGAAAAATACTAAAAAGCAATAGCGCGACTTAAGTAACGTAACAAACCTTTATACCCTTAAAGCGAGCCCGCTAAAGCCTACTAAGAAAGCTATTTAATACTTTAACTACGTAAAGGAAGGCTATATTATAAGAGATTATATTAAAAAGAGGAATTCCTTTTAAAGAAGAAATATACCTATTTATAAGAATAATGCCCTTTTAGCTTATAATCCGCGATATACTTTCCTACTACCTTTAATTAAGGATATTAAAGAAATCGACGCTAAGCTTATTATGCCGACCCTTAGTCCGTTTAAAACTAGTTCGCTTATAAAAGGTCTTTACGAAAAAGAACTTAATAGAGAAATAAAGATAAAAGCTAAAAGCTTAAACGATTAGTAGAGGAATGCTTTTAAGACTAAGGATAGTTATAAGCATAAAACTTCTTTATAGACTATTTACGAAGATAATAAAAACGCTCCTTATTTTAATATAAATATTATACCTTTAAATATTTAAGATAATAGTAGCTATAATCCTAAAGACCTTAAATTATAAGAAATAGAGAAAGAGCCCTCTTTTAAGAAGGAAGATAGTAATAAGCCTTATGTTCTTTTTATAGAATATCTTAATATAGTTATTACTATTAAGGATAGGGCGTATAAGTAGTTATCCTAGACTAAATACTAAAAAAATGCTTGCTTTATATACCTCTTAGATAAGTAAGGTAGCGGATAGTTTCTTAAACTAAGGAAGACTTTTAATAAACCCGCTATAACGATTAAGGAACTTATTACTAATGCTAAGGTTTTTATAAAAAACCTTAAAGAAGATATAAAAGTCGATAAAGAGGAACTTATATAAGAAAATACCGATAACTAGGTTAAAATTAAATACCTTTTACTTTTTAAGCAGTATAACGAAACGACTATTAAAAACCTTTAAGATAATAACCTAGCTTTAATAAATAAGATAATTAAGCTAGAGGAAGATTACGTATCTCTTTTTATATATATTACTAATTTAATTAAAGATAAAGACGATCTTAAGAAAAGGAACGACGAGCTAGCTAATAAGTTTAAGGAAGATATAAAATTTCTTAACCTAGCTATTAAAGATACGTTTAGACGATAAAGCGAGTATTTTAAGACTAATTATAATCTTTATAATAAGAATTATAATTTAGATATACTTTGAAAAGTAAAGAGATTCTCGAAAGATATGCTTAAAAACTAGCTAAAAATATAGCGAAATAAGCATAATAACCTTAAACGACATAATAAGATAATTTGTACTAAAGGAGTCTTTATTAATAATACTATAATAGAAGATTGTGCTATTATTAAGGATTTAGTTTTTAAAGCTATTAAGAAGCTTAATAACTTAAATAAACTAGTTCCGTAAAAAGAATTAAGATCTACTAAGAAGTTAGTAAACGAGGTAAAAAGCTAACAAGCCTAGGAATAATAAGGCTATTTCTTAGTAAAAAGAACTTACTTACGTTAAATAATAATTCTTAAAGTATAAAAATAACCCTTTTATTAAATTTAAGAGGATATCGCCTTAACGTATTAGTAGATTGCGGTGCGATAAGTAGCTATATTTTCCTTATAATAGTAAATCGTTTAAAATTATATTGCAAAAGAAAAGATAAGCTTTATATACTTCTTTTAGTAAAGGGATTTCCCTTTAAGTATAATAATAGCAAGATTAAACTAAAGACTAATTCTCTTAAGTATATAATCGGGATTTATAACTTTAAAGATTCCTTTAATATCTTAGCTATTAGCTATAATGTTATATTAAGACTACCGTTTTTATAGAGATATAATCCTATAATAGATTAAGATAAAGGCCTTTTAACGTTTAAAGATAATACCTTAGATATTCCTCTTTATAGTTTAATAAAGGACGACCTTAAAAGGAAACCCTTAAATAATTTAAATACGGCAATACTTAATAATAACTATATAAGAAATAGTAACGATAAAGAGAATAAAGCTTCCTATTTAAATATAAATATCGCATTTATAAATATCGTAACGAAAGACGATAAAACGACTAATATAATTAAAGAAAAAGCAATAACGATTAGTATAATATACGTGAAAATAACGCCGAACCTTAATAATAAAACTAAAAGCCTAAGAGATAATTATAAAGCTACTTATAATTTATTAAAAGAAAATCTATTAAATACCTTAAAGGATATATTAAGTAGCAATACCTTAAGTAAAAAGAGAAGATTAAAAAGAA
Organism: Ophiocordyceps robertsii; assembly: GCA_027405785.1. NCBI lineage: Eukaryota > Fungi > Ascomycota > Sordariomycetes > Hypocreales > Ophiocordycipitaceae > Ophiocordyceps > Ophiocordyceps robertsii. The sequence goes on from JAPEBW010000605.1 coordinate 34,317, forward strand.
ACGGAATAAGAGAATAATTAAGAATAAGATACATAAGAATAGCTCGTAGTATTTAAAAGGTACTATTAACTTAAAACACTTTAAAGAGCGAATATAGTATATAAAACGTTCGGAAGGTACTATTAACTTAAAACACCTTAAGGATCGTTATATAAAAATACCGAGAAATATACTAAAGAGATATTTCGATATATTTAAGCCGCTACTTAAAGATAGGCTACTACTATAAGGTAGTTAAGATTACGAAATTAAGTTTAAAGAAGGCTTTAAGCTTAGATTCCGTATAATATATAACTTAGATAAGAAATATCTAAAGTTATTAAAAGAATATATTGATAAAAACCTACGAAAAGGTTATATTAAAGAGTTTAAATTAGAATATAGAGCTTTTATACTATTTACTTTAAAGAATAGCAAAGATAAAGAAAAAACTTAACTTTATATCGATTTTAAAAAGATAAATAACGATATAATAAAGGACTAGACTTTATTACCTTTTATAAGCAAGATAAAAGATAGATTAGCTAATAAGTAGTAGTATACTAAGGTTAACCTTTAATCTACTTATAGCTAAATACGTATTAAAGAAAGAGACGAATTTAAGATAGCCTTCGGAACGCGATATAAACTTTACGAATTTTTAGTTATGCTTTTAAGATTAATTAATATACCGGCAACCTTTTAAAAAAGAATTAATAGTATATTAAATCCTTATTTAGACCGATTTTATATAGCTTATCTAAATAATATTATTATATACTTTAATACGCTGAAATAATACTATAAAGAAGTTAATATGTTGCTAAAAGCGTTAAGAAAAGCTAGCTTATATATTTTACTAAAGAAATACAGCTTTTATATATAAGAAGTGGAATTTCTAAGGCATATAATTACTCCTTTTTATATAAAGATAGACCTATAAAAGATTTTAGTAATTTAAGATTAGCTAATTCTTATAAATATTAAGGAAATCTAAAGCTTTATATAATATATAAATTATTATAAGAAGTTTATACCGGACTTTTCTAAGATACTTATACCGATATTATTAGTATTAAAAAAGCTAAAACGGACCCTTTTAAGTAAAACTTAGAAGCATACAAAGCTTTTAAAAGAATTAAAAGATTACTTATTAAAGAACTTATATTAAATACCTATAATATAGAGAAGCTATTAAAGTTAAAAACGGATGCTTTTAATTTTATATTAAGCGCGTAGCTAAGCTAGCGCGATAAGAACAATATTTCTAAACTTTTAGCGTTTTATTTAAAAAAGCTAGTAAGTATAGAAATTTATTACTTAATTTACGATAAGGAGTTCTTAGCTATTATATATGCTTTTAAAGAATTTCGGCATTATATTTTCAGAAGTAAATATAAACTTAAGGTTTATACGGATTATAAGAATATTAAGTATTTTGCTACGACGTAGTAGTTAAATGCTAGGCAAATACGATAAGCTAAATTCCCTTTAGAATTTAATTATAAGATTATTTATAAGAAAGGTTTTAAAAATAATCGAGTTAATACAATTATCTAATAACTAAACCTAAACGATAAAAGGGAGCCGTATAAAGAGACCTTATAATTTATAAATAATAATAGTAATTTAAAGTTAAAGACGTTATATATACAATTAACGTATAAGGAGATCTTACTACTTTAAAATTACTTAAGAATTCTTATAAGAACTTGCATAAAAAAAGATATAAGACTCTTAAGTAAAAGGGAAAAATAGCGTTTTATAAGAATAAGCTATTCTTTACTCTAAAAACTAAGAAAATAGTTATAATAGATTTTTCTTCGCACCCTTTATATAGATATTAAATTCTTACGAAAATATAAAATAAGATTAAAAACTATTATAATACCTATAACCTCTATAAGAAAATCTAAGGAGTTATTAAGTTATGCGAAGTATATAATAAAAGTAAGGCTATATAATATAAGCCTTATAGTAACTTAATTCTTTTAAAGGTTTCTTTAAGACCTTAAGACTTTATAGCCTTAAACTTTATTACGAAATTACTAAAGTCTATATTTCCTATAACTAGTATAAAATACGATTTTATTTTAGATATAGTTAATCGCCTTACGAAGTACGGCTATTTTATTTTAATATATAAAGCTATAAACGTAGAAAGGTTATATTATACTTTTATAAGATATATTATAGCTAATTAAGGACTTCTAAGTTCGATTATTTCGGATAAGGATCGGAAATTTATTTCGAATTTCTAGTAAGGTTTAACGCAAGCCTTAAGTATAAAGTATAAATTATCTACTGCTTCTTACCTTATTCTAAACGGAATAATAAAACGATTAAATTAAACGCTTAAGCAATACCTTAAAAGCTATATAAACTATTAGTAGGATAATTAGCTTTTTAAATTACTTATAGTATTGTTAGCGTATAATACCTCTTATTTTAAGCCTATTAAAAATATTTTAGTATTTGCAAATTATAGCTTTACCTTTAAAACTTATAGGTCTTCTTTACCTAAAAAGGTTATAGCTAAAAAAGCTATATTAAACTTAAAATAGTTAATTAGCTTATATAGATTTATAAAATTTAAATTAGAATATATTGCTAAGAAGATATCGTATTATTATAATAAGAAATAGTCTTTAAAACCTTCTTTATCTAAAGGCGATAAAGTATATATTTTAACGAGGAATTTTAAGATAAATAGACTTAATAAGTCTTTAGATTATAAGATAATAAGACTATTTAAAGTTATAAAGAAAATAAGAAAGGTTAATTATAAGTTAGAACTTTTAACTAGTTTACCTATATACCCTATTTTTTATATATCTTTATTAAAGCTAACTTTATAAGAAGCTAAGGTAGCTAAAAGGTTAGACTTAGAAAAAGTTAAAGAAAGCGAATATATAATAAAAGCTATACTCGCTAAGAAGATAGAAAATTAAAAATACTTTTATTTAGTAAAGTAAAAGGACTATCTTAGTTTAGATAATACTTAAGAACCTATAAAGCACTTAAAAAATGCTTTAAGAAAAGTTAAGGATTTTAATTAATAAAACCCTTTAAAGTAAGTGTTAGCTTCTTTAAGCTAGGATTTCTTTACTATCTTAGATAGTAAAAGTAAAAGGAAATCTAAATAAGATTTTTCTTTTAAAAAGATTTATAAAGATAAAAGATTAGGATTTTCTTTAAAAAACTCCTAAAGTTACTTTCTTAAAAGTAGGATTTCTTTAAAAGATTTTAAATAGTTTTTTAAAAGTTAAGAGTAACCTATAAAAAAGGAACGTTTATCTTTCTAAGTTTAAAAAGACCTTAAAGAGGGGAATATATAATAGAAACCTTATTCTATTAGTAATCCTAAGGACTAAAAGTACTAATATTTAGTAAAGTAAATACCGCTAAATATAAAGGAGTAATTAGTAAAGTAAATACCGCTAATTATAAGTTATAACTATTAAAGTAAATACTAGTAGTTATAAGGAGAAACGATATAGCTTAATAGTTAAAAATAGCTAGTATTAGCTATAAGCGGTATAGGTTAAATACGCTTATATTCGGCTTAAGCTAGCTTTAGCTAGTAATAGGATTAATATCGAATAAATTAACTAATACTTTATATAAAGCTAAGGTAAGAGGCCTTCTTTTAAAAAAGGATAAAATCTTATAAAAGGTACTATATATCCTTAGTTTAGTAGTATATAGCTAAATAATTATTTCTTTAAAGCTAAAAAGGGAAAGGGGAAATCTTTATTTAAGCTATATAGCTTTATACTTTATAAAGGTCGCTTAAGTAGCTTATACTTAAGTTAAGTTTAGGTTAAACTTAAGCTAAGTTTAGGTAAAGTCTTATATAACTTTAGCTATATATTAACCTAACTTTAGTTTATTTACTATAATATAACTATAGCTTTTCTTATAATATAGCTTATAATACTATCTCCTTTTTAAGCTATTATATATTAAAGTATATAATATTAGCGCCCCGCCCCCCGCTTTACGCTTAATATTAATCGGTATAGTTGTCCTTATTATACTTATAATTTTATGCTAACGTATCTTTATAAGTAACGTTATATTAAGGCGTTAAATATATTATACGCTTACCTATCCACGCTGCTATGTTATTCTTAATAGCGCTAAAACAGTATAACGTATCTCCTCCGCTTACCGCTAATATTAATACTTAAGGTATATCTTACCTTCCCGCTACTTATAGTCCTTAAGTATAAATACTCTTTTTCTCTCTTTCTCCTTTTTTTCTTTTTTTTCCTTTTTTAATTACTAATCTTCCTACGCGTATACCCCCTCTTATAATAGCTTCGCTAGACCGCGCCTTAATATATTTACTATAACCCCCCGCGCCTTATCTCTTACTATATTATAAGCATCTTCCCGTTTAGCGCCTTTTAGCACGCCCGGTAACTATATACTACCGCCTTTATATTAGTCTTCGCGCCCGCTACTATTGCTTAATAAGCGGAGCGCGATACGTTGTACTACTATATAGCGCCCCCCTTACTTTATATATATTAAACGTATAGCGTCTTTTAACTTAGATACTTAATATAAGGCTTATTAAAATTAAGTCTTACTATATACCCGTAATTATTTTACTTATACCCGCGCCGGATTACGCTATTTACTTATACGTCCTTGTTTTTAAACTATATATAATATAACGCTAACGCGATATTAATATACTAGTAATATAATCGCCGCTATAAACGCGCTTTAAGACTATACGTCTTAAAAGACGTTTAAAGATTGCTATACCGACTTATATATACGTTCTTTAATCCTTAATAAACGCTAGCTTAAGGAATATTACTAATAATTACTATAGTTTATAAAGTTAGCTTATACTATTACTATAGCGCGCTAAGCTTAGATATACCCCGATATTAAAAGTTAATCTATTAATATTAGCGGGTAGTAAGTAGTTTACTTTAATTAAGTTATAGTTTTTTATATATTTTATTTATATTTACTTTATATCTTATTATATCTTACTATATCCTTTATTTATCTTATTATTTTCTATACTTAGTGCGCGTTTATAGCGTATCCTCTTTATACCCGTTATTTAAAATCGTCTTAATATTTACTAAGCATAGCCCGAAACTCTTTTTTATTTTTCTTAGTTTTCCTCCTTTTCTCCGCTACTTCCCTTATCCTATTTCCTACTCCTTAGCTCGGCCTACTATTATCTTTCTACCTCGCCTTTATCGTTCTTTATTACGTTGCTATATCGTCCCTTAAATTCCTTTAAAGCAATTATATCTTAAAAGTCGCTAATTAGCTATTATATTAAATTAGCATACTTATACTACTTTATTAAGACTTAACGTTATCTCCTCTTTTTAATCTATCTTTACTAAGCTTACTTAATCTTTTTTATAGTATACTTTAGTTCGTTATCTTCTTTAATTATTAGCGGTAGTTAATAGTCGTTAACTACTTAGCTAAGTAAGGGGTTATCCGCTATATAGCGGAGGAACTTTATATAAAGTCTTTTATATACCCTCCTTAGTATATTAGGTTTTATTATATATAAGCTAACTACCTTTATTATAATATACTTTTAGTATAATTAGTTAAGCTTTTAGTAAGGCTTATTTATAGTATACTTCTTTATATTTAGCTATACTTTATCGCTTACTTAAAGTCTTTTTATTAGTATACGCGACCGGTTCGCTATCTCCTTTTATCTTACTTATAATACGGCGATCGCCGTTTAAAGAAAGTTAGTAACCTTTTTTATCCTTTATATAAAGCTTTATACGCTCTTTATATTTAGTATAAGCGGTCCGTCTTTTTATACGATTTAAATCGGCTTAATATTATACCTATATATAGTAAAAAAAGGGCTTATACCTATTATTAATACTACTTAATTATTAAGCGTCGCTTAAGCGTAAAGTAGCTATGCCCCTTAATCGTCTTACTTATAGTAAATATATACGCGGAGGTATACTTATACCTCTTCGTTTACGCGCTTTATCCCCTTATAAATCTATAAGTAGTAGGCTAAACTTAGTTTCCTTTAAACCTTAGTTTATTAATAAAATTCCTTTTAAAATTGCCTTATTTAGTTTATCCCTTAATTTAAGATAATAAACTTTAGCATTCCGTAAAAGCGAAAGTAAGCTTATAAAAACTTAGTAGTATATACTATTACTCTTATTATTAATATCGCTTTTAAAGTTATCGCCTTTATAAGCTTATCCGTTATTACTTAAAGGTTCCGAGAGCCCTTAATTCTTATTAGTAGTAGGTTGATTATAAAGTTTATCGTTAAGTATATAAATAGCTATATAAAGAGCAGTAATAGTTAAAAGAGCCTTTTTTAAAGTTACCTTTAAATATACCCCTTATTATACGGCTTATAGTTCGTAATAAGCCAGCGTACTATTAACAACTAGCTTAGCTAAAAAAACTCTTAAGCTAATACTATAAGCGTCCCCTTATACTTTAAGTATCTTACCGCTATTAAGTTATATATCTACTAAGCAATTAATACTTAAAGCTCGTTTAGCTTTTTATCCTCCCCCTCTTTAAGGTATTAAGCCTTACTTAGCACTTAAAGCTAGTATTTAAAGTAAAGGCGCCCTCTTATATTAATTATATACTTACTTACTTAAACCTTTAATTACTAATTTAAGGTAAGCGATTAGTCGCTATTTTATATTACTTAAAATACTACTTAGTACTCTTTATCTTTTTATAATATCGCTATTTACCGCTCTTATATCTTTTACTTATTAAATATATAAGCCGGTCGTGCTTATTCCTTAAGTATATCTTAGCTTAAGTTTAAGTTAAGTTTTAGCTAAACTTTGCCTTTATTCGCCCTATCTTTATCTTAAAGTATAAAGTTATCCGCCTTACTTATATAAGCGATTAACCTTACGTTTTCTTCCTTTACCTATATTATTACGATAATACGCTCTTTTTATACTAATCGTTACGGGAGGTTTATATACTTACTGCTAAAGGGGACTTAATATCCTATTTATCGCGCGCTATTAAAGATTATCTATACTACGCGTCTTATTTCCCTTTTATTAAATGCCCTTTTTAGCTTATCTTAATTATAGCGCGATAAAGCGTTAAGTACTACCGCTAACTACTTTAAGCGGTACTTTAATATAAAGTTATATAAGGCGAGCTTTATCGCTTATTTACTTTACTTTTTATTTAACTTCCTCTTTATTATAAAGTACTTTAAATTCTTATAATCCGTTAGCATTATAAACGCTAGTATAGTATATAACTTTACCTTTTAAAAGTCTAAGTATTATATAATCGCGAGTAACTCCTTATCGTAAATTAAGTAGTTATACTCCGCGACGTTAAGTTATTTTAAGAAGAAACCTACTAAGTATTATTTCTTATTTAGTCTTATTTATATTAGTATACCGCTTATTATATATTTAAAGTAGTTTACTTTTAAGTATATTTCCTTTTTAAGGTTATATAACTATAGTATTAGTGTATTATAAAATACCTCTTAAATAAACTTAAACGCGGCTTAGTGCTTATTAGTTTATAAGAACTTCGCGTTTTTTTTATAAAGGCTATTTAAGCATTATAAGGCCTTAGTATAAAGCGGGATAAAAGTATAGTAATAATTTATAAACTTAAGGAAGCTCCGAACGCCCTTTATATTCCTTAGCGCTTACTATATCTAAATAGCCTAAATCTTCTTTAAGTTATACTAAACCTTACTTTTAGCTTATATAATAAAATTTAAGTACTTTACTTTTTTTATTATAAAGTTATATTTTTATAGGTCTAGTATAAGGCCTACTTTTTATAACTTTTTAAGCACCTTTACTACCTTATTATAATAGTTATAAAGCGACCTTAATAAGTAAATTAAAACGTTATTTATATATACTATAATAAACTTATTAAGGTAGTCCTTTAGCACTTAGTTAATATAGCGTTAAAAGGTAGCCGGCGTTCTTATATAGCTTATTAAGTATACTTATTACTTAAATAGTCTAAACCTTATTTAAAAGGCCATTTTAAACTTATAGCCCTTTGCGATTTTAATCTTATAAAACGCTATAACAATATTAAGTTTCGTAAATTAACGTACTTTCGCTAGTATCCTTAGCGCTTTTATAATTAATAGTAGCGTATACCGATCCTTTTTCGTAATTATATTTAAGGCTTAGTAATTATAGTAAAAGCGTAAGTAGCTATTAGCCTTCTTTATAAATAATACTAGCGCCGCGGCTAATAAACTACTTAAGCGGATAAGGTTTGCTTTTTATAGCTCGTTTAAAGTCTTTTAAAGGATAAGGAGTTCTTTTTTCGATATATTATAAAAGGGCCTTTATAATAGTAGCGGCTCCTTACTATCTTTATTTAAGGTAAAATAAATCTTATAGTCTACGCTTAATCGGAACGGGGGTTACTTAAGTGCTTTTATAATTATAAAAAGGTTTAAATAAGCTTATAGTGCTTAAGCTAAGATATAGTCTACTAAGTTAACCGGCGTCTTTAGTTAAAAAGCCCTCTTTATATCCTTTATCGTAACTGCCTTTACGTTAAGCGCTTATTATCGCCCTTAGTTATCCCTTTAAGCCCTTTCTTATTAGCACTCCGCTATAAAGATAAAGGCGCTTACTAGCTTCGCTTCTTAGATATTTATAATCTTTATAGCTTCCTTTAATCCTTAAAAACTAATTTAAATTCCCGCTTTTTTATACTAAATCTAATCCCCCTTAGCATTATAAACTACCTTATTCTTCTTTATTTACGGTCTCCTTAAAAATATATTATAGCTTATCTTTAGTACTATATAAGCGAATGTTTATTTTAAGTGCTTATTAATCTTTATCTTAAACGCTATAATCCCCTTTATTTAAAGAATTAGTACGTCTTTTAAAAAGGGCTATAATAGCCTCCTTATCCTATCCGCAAAGGGCAGTTATAGCTTTATCGCTACCCCCTTACTTATTATAATATAGTAGTTATAGCTTATATTTATAAGTACGTTAAGCCTTTTCTTTTTATTAATACTAACCTTAAGCAGTACTAAGTTTAGTATAAGGTGCTTCCTTATAAACTATTACGGAATCTAAACGGCTATGCTTAAACTCCTTACTTTACTTTTAAAGAAGCCTTACGGAACCCCGCGTTAAGAACGCCCGGAGTATATACTACGAAGGCTTAGTTAAGGAGATACGACGAACATTACTAGTTAAACCCCGCTAAGGTTTCTAGGATATAACTACGGAGGGTTAAGAGCTTACTTAACTATAGTTTACGACGTTTTTAACTATAAGATATATTATAAAAACTATTAAGCGGATTCCGCCGGTATCTTTAAGGGATTTTTAAGGATTTCCGCGGGATATCTTAATTATAGTTCGACTTATTTTTAACTATAAAAGCACCTTAAAAGATATAAGATAAACCTTACCGCGATTTTTAAGGGATATTTAAGGATATTTAAGGGATTTCCTTAATTATAGTTTATAGTATTTTTAATTAAGCTTATACTTAGTTTATAAAGCGATTTTATAAGGATATTTATAGTTTATTTTATATACTATAAATAATATAGTTAAAGATCCTTAAAATTAGCTTAAAAAACTAAGTATAAAGTAGCTAACTATACCTTAAAAATAGATATGCTTTTTACTATTTCTAAACCCTTATATATATTTATATATAGTAATTAGTTTATTATACTAGCTTAACTAATAGTAATTAGTTTATAGTATTAGCCTTAACTAATAATAATTAATCTATAGTACTAGCTTAAACTAACGGTAATTAGTCCGCGCCTTATCCCCTTATCTTTATACTATAAAGCGTAGTAAATAGTAGTAATTCCTACTTATTTAAATAAAAATCCCTTAAATATCCGCTAAGCTAAAAGCGACTATATCGCACGATTAAGTACTTATCTTATAAGAAGTTAAATACTAAACGATATTTTCTTTAATAAGAAGCTCCTATTAGCTTTTAAGTCTAACCTTAATAATAAGTACCTCTTCTTTAACGCGCTTATAATAAAACTTTAAAATAAGTAAGCCGTAAGAGTAAAAAAGGCCGCGGCTTACTAAGTATACCGGTTTAATAATCTCCTTTACCCTTTTTTAAGGTACTATACTATAATAGCCTACGGAGCTAAATAAGACGTAGAATAAGTCCCGCTTAGCTAAGCTAAAACTACTACCCTTTAAGAGGCAATCCGCTTTTAAAATACTAATAAAGGATAGACTATAAAACGATAAAATTTATATAACTAAGTAAACTAAATTCGGTATTACTTAAACGGATAGATTATTCTTTAAATAAAAAAAGTAAAGATAAGCTAACTTTAAAACTATCCGGCTCCCCGCTTACTAAATACCTTTTAGATTAAGCTTATAATAAAGTTACTTTTTCCTTAAGATAATAAGCTTAGCGGATATTTCTACCGCGTACTACTAATAAAGTTTAGCTTAAAGGCCTTAACTAAAAATCCGCCTTAAAAGATACTTAGTAGTTTTTTAGTTTAGTATTACCGTTTAGCCTTATCCGCTATCGCCGCGCTAATTAAGGCATTTTCGGGACTCTTAATTTATAAAAATAAGCCTCTTACGCTAAGGGCCTTATAATATACTAGATTTTAAGATACATATAAAACGGAAGGTTAAGCGCTTAGCGAGAGTATTAAGACTAAGACCTTAATAATAAGCGATAAAGACGCGGTAAGCGATACCCTTAGCGGGCTAAACTTATTTATACTAAGCGCGTAGATACTAAGACTAAGTATAGCCTTAAGCCCTTAGGTAAGAATAGTAGTAATATTAAACGAATAATTCCTTAGTCTCCTTTAAGCACTAAGAAAAGAAAATACGCTTACTAAGCCTTAGGAAAAACCTTATCTATAAGCTAAGGATATAAGGAGATTTAATTTATTAAGACCTTTAAAAGTATCTTTTAATAAAGTTTAAGAAGATAATAAAGCTAGTACGTTTTAAGGAGTAGACCGTTTTATTAACTTTATCCGCTAAAACGCTAGTAAAGGCGAGGCTTATACGGATAAATTAGCTATTTAATTGCCCTCTTTCCTTTAAAGAAGTATAGCGGAATAGTATTCCGGGGACCTTTTAA